>BGNK01001165.1:24939-80152 GCA_003297005.1 Symbiodinium sp. clade A Y106 | reverse complement strand
GTGTGGCTGGGACGGTGGCGAGGACGACGGTCATGGTAACGGTCGTCGTCATGGTGATGGTGATCGTCATGATTCGATGAGGAGCCGAGTGTTGATTCTTATCGTTGGGGTCGTTTCGTTCCTTCAGGTGTTGCCGTGTTGCCAGGCAGGATGACGCCTGCATGCTTTACGCACGAGCCGCTTCATGCGATACCGGGCTCCGATATGGCACTGTTGGATGGCCATGCCTTGATGGACAAGACGCGGCCGTTAATCAGTGCACTCGGGTAGTAACCAGATCGTGCAGAATGCCAATGTTGCCGGGAGGACTGCGGCAGCATGCTGCACGCACGAGCCACTTCACTGAGCCGGGCACCATTCATCTGGCACTGTTGGATGGCCGTGACCCGATGAGCGAGACACGGCCGTTAAAACAGTGCCCAGATGGTGACTGTCATCGTGGCGGGGGCGGGGGATGGAAACGGGGGGGGGTGCTGATGCTAGTGGTGGAGTGGAGGGTGGTGGAGAAGGGCAAGACGACGGTCATGGTCTTGGTCATCGTCATGGTGATAAGCCGAGTGTTGATTCTTATCGTTGGGGTCGTTGTGTTCCTTCAGGTGTTGCCGTGTTGCCAGGCATGATGACGCCTGCATGCTGCACGCACGAGCCGCTTCATGCGATACCGGGCTCCGATATGGCACTGTTGGATGGCCATGCCTTGATGGACAAGACGCGGACATTTATCAGCGCAGGATAGCACAGGGAGCAGAGCTAGAGCGAGCGGGAGACAGACCGACAAAGACAAAGACGGAGCGAGCGAGCAATATCGTCTCCGATTCAGGCATGCCTAGGTGGGAATCTGAAGTCGTGAGCTCTGCATAGCGTGTAACTTCAAAACCCTCAATGCGAGGCCTCGAGCTGTAAACCTTGGCACAGAAGCCTGCATCCGAAAAGCAAAAATCCAAAATCTCAACTCCGTAACCCAAGAAGACCTCGTGTTCCGGAGCGTGGATTGGGGAACCTACATCTGCTAGGATGAGCATCTGCGCCGCCTCCGGAAGCTCGGGGCTGTACTGCTTCAGGAGTTGCAGGGTCTTTACGGACTTCGGCTTTCACGCAAAGGGTTTTGCAGGTTCCAGGGCTTTCGGCTTGTTACGTTGAGATACAGACTCAACCGTTTTCGGAGAAAGTTTAGCTGTGCAGGGCTCCGGGCTCGGGGAGTTTTGGTACGAGGGTTCGTAGCACGCTATGGTACTATGGGAGTAATTCTAGGATCCTGCAGCATTGACAGTGATCCTGCACCCTCGTCAGCCGCCACTGCCAAGACCGTAACACCGATCCCGGCCTGCTGAGCAGGGAGAGTCTCGTAGGAACGCTCCAGAGACGCTCCCACCTGCGGAAGGCTCCCTCGATAGGGGCGGGGGCGGGCCGAAGGAAGCTTACTTCCTCTGAAGCGCAAAGGCTCAAGCGAAAACAGTGATATCATGGACACTTTTTAAGTTTTTAAGGCCGAAGAAGGCACTGAAGTTTGAAAGCTTGAAGTCTCCAGGCAAGACTCTGCTCGGGAGGATAGGGACACGCCTTCTGCCGGACTGTGTCAATCAGCCTCTCCATGAAAAAGGCATAGTACCTCAGCAGCCCCATACAAGACTGCTGTCGTGCTGGCCTTGACGGGTGAGAGTGGCTGGAAGTCTTCAGTACAGTCAACGGCAGCCTCTGAAGTCTGAAACCCGAAACCCTGTCAACTTTGCCCCTAAAGGGTCTCTCGCAAATCCTGAAAGAACAGCCCAGCCAAGGCACATCTTCGGCACGTCCTTCTGTGCTTCCAGCACCTAGCGGTAGCGGCTGGATCCAAGGTGCCAAAGCTGCCAAGGTTTCAAGAAACTCCACCAACAAAAGACCACGACAAGTGAGCCGGTGGAGGGTGTGATATCGCAAAGCCATAATGCCGACATCGTAAACATCCATGGCTGCCTCCAAGTTCTAGTAGTAGCATCTTTCACTGCAACGCTTTATGCAGGGCTTTGGATCTGAGATCTTCAATGGAGTTGTTTTGGGGAGGCCGGCAGACTGCACTGTCCAACCACTAAACTAGTCACTAAACCCGAAACTCCTGAGGACCTACATCTGCAAAGCAAGCCCTCTACTTTTGAGCCCACGTCGGCATCTTCCAAGAGCCTGCCATGACCTGAGCAAAAATACCAAAATTACCTGAGCCCCGAAAGCCTTCGGGCACCAAAGAAATTTGAAGTTCTTCTATCACAAACACTCCACGGCCTTGGCGTAGTTACCTTCCATCAAGTAGCGCTCCAGCTGGACCTTTTTTCAGACAGGTCTGGGGTTCAGGATGCTTCTGTGCCGGTACAGGCATGTGCATGCTGGTCCCGAGCGCTAACGAGCAATCCCAAAGTGGCTTCAAGCCATGAGCCCAGACAACTGAACCAACACCAACCCCTGGTCCTCCTCCGACTGGGGCACCCGGCTGGTTGCTTGATATACATGTTTTCTGCCTCGTCTACCGGGATGAGCTCTAACCTCGGCATTGCGATGCACAAAGGCTTCAAAGGAATGCTTGCGGTCCTGTTGCGCCTTGACGTCGGTCAGTTTCCACTTTCAATTCGAGTCCTGTTAATTGCCATTTCTGAGCCCACATTTCTATTTCCACTTAGCTCCAAGAGCTTAACTCTAGCGAGCCCGAACTGCTGTTTTGATTTGTCGACGTGTAGTGTAGGCCGGCATGCAAGATTGACAGGGAAAACCGCGAAGTGCTTCCTTCAAGCCTGCCAAACCACAGATAAACGCAATGAAAGTCCCACGAGGCACATGGACCCAAACAAAGCCTTCGGAACTTCGCAGTGATAGGTATCGGTTCATTGCCATGTGATTTGTGGTTATGACAACTTCTCGAAGCATCTCGTCTGTTTTGACCCGCACCCTCACTGCGGCTGTGAGCGCGGGGCTCGGTGTGGAACTCACCGAGACGGTCCGAGGCCAGAAGATGCCTCGTGGAGCTTCTGGCCAGCTGCTGCCACGGTGCCCAATTCATGACGATGATGAGGAGGATGATAATGAAGGATGAGGATTAGGATTAGGATGACGATGAGGATGGTGATGGTGATGGTGACGGTGATGGTGATGAGGAGGAGGAGGAAGAGGAGGGAGACGGGGATGGGGATGGTTGATCAAGTAATTGCCAATGCAAAGGCACAAATTGGCTGCCATGGGCCATGCTTGCTCATGCACAGCGGGGGATCCATTTCGAGCGTTTCTAAGGCACTTTGCCAGAGCAAGAGTACAGGCGGCTGCAGAGACCTCCAGCCGTGAGGGGATCGGCTTCTGACGTCTGACAGCTCGAAAGGGGCGAACCTAATACCTTCTTGGATCCCTCTTCCCGGACTCTGAAATCTCCTCCCTCGATCCGCTCATACGGCCAAAACCTTGACTGAAGCTGAACGCTCAGCTGCTCCCCTACTCTCCTTCCCCGAACTCCAGAGAGCCCAGCTTGCTACACTTCGCCACTCTCTGCAACTCCCCGCCAACCAAAGCTCCTCTTCTCCAGAAGCCCGGACACTTCAAGGGCTCCCGGCAGCAGGGACAGGCCCAAAATTGGATACTTCTGCTCAGACGGTGGGAGCTCCTGTAAGTCCAGGGCATGCACGGGCCACTTTTCTCAGGGAATTCATTGGCTGGTGTGAGCTGGAGACTTGGATTTTGTAGCTGGAAGTCTAGTCAAGGACCGTTGGAGTTCAGCGGGTCCTTAGCTGTTCATCCCGTTTTTAGCAAACCGAAGCTCGCTCTAATGTCGTCCAATCCTGTGGCCCCATGAGTCCTGCTGTCTGTCATAGAACATCTTCAGCTGCGACACATGCCTTGGCGGGCCGCTCTGCGAGCTGACATCACAGGCCATCCACGATGCGAGATAAACCCCACTTGTTGCAGAAGCCCCAAAGATCACCCAGAGAGGCCTTGTGTCCCGGCAGCAAATCCACGACTACTAAAGTCTTCAACGCCGGTGCCGTTCACGATTTGACACTTCAAGGCTTCGACTATCGACTACATACATGCTGTTTCGCTTCAAGTTCTGCCTCTGCTACGGTCTGGCAGGAGTAGCCTCAGCTTTGCGGCCCAAGGAGCCGCTCGAAACCGGCGAGATCTCGCAGGCGAATTGACAGAAAGCCTCGGTTCTCAAACTGGCCTTCTGGTAATGTCGGAGCTACGGCACAGCGAAATTTCCTGGCAACTCAAACACACCGCCCTCTCGGGCCGGCGCAAGCGAGCTCCAAGGTTTCCCTTACGAGGAGCTGCTCCTGCAGACTCCGACAATGATGGACACGAGCCGTACGACCAGAGAAAAGCACGCTTAGAGGGCATCAGACAAACATACTCATACACTGAATCGCATTCCAGACAAGCTACGATGATCACAGCCGTCGCTAGAAGCCGAGAGAAGGATGAGAATACCAACCGCGATGACACTGACACTCGTTCTCATAAAAGGTGAGCGCCGTCGTCTAGGCGAAACCAGTACTGGCCTGGTCCCCTTAAATCATAGTCGAAGCTGCAACCAGACTGAAACCAGCTTCAGCCCCAAGCCTTGGAAAAGCAGTAGTGCAGGACAGAATGGCTGCAAGTTGCATTTCAGGATTTGGGGCCACCGGGCCGCCTTGACGAAGTCGGCACCACCTCCGGTGCCAGAAAGAACTGCTGCTGAGCCTCGGCTCAGGGCGTTTTCCCATGGCAACGCAAAACCCCAAATCTGGAAGTGGCGCAGCTGAGGTAGACTTTCACTCGGCTTGTTGTCATTTCAAGCTCAGCGAAGTTCAAAAAAAAGATGAGAGGGAGGTAATCATCGTCGCCGTTCCCGAGCAAATGTCGGGTGTGCAGCTGTCACGATGAACGATCTTGGGGATCATCGAGCGAAGCAGGGCGGCACGGCTGCTGCCAAACTCTCAAAAAAACAAACCGAAAAAAACGAAGTTTGCAAAACTCGAAACACTCCTCGCCCCCAAGCCCCAGGCCTTCAGACCCTGAAGCCGAATAGCCCTAAACTGGAAGAGCACCGACGCCGAAGCCCCGGCCTGAGAACAAGAGCAGCTTCAGCTGCCCCAGGAGCTCCTGAGAGGGAAGGAAACATCCCTTCTAGAAGCCTACCTCCACACAAGTCTCAAGGCCTCGAACCCAAGAAAGAACTCTCAAATTGTCCACAACATCTTAAAACCTTCAAACAAAATGCACAGGAACACAAGAATTCTGCAGGCCTCGCACTTGGCGAGGTCGCAGGGCTCGGCTTCGAACTTCGCCTCCCGCTGGCTGCGGGAAGCTCCAAGGGATGTCATGGGAGGGTTTGGGGCATTTTTGGGCCATGTATGCTGTCTTGGGCTGGAAAATCCTATGCAGCGGTTGAGTGTCTGAAGGTGTTGCAGTCTTGGGAATGGCTCTTGTGCGGGCGAAACCAATTCTGCAAGGATTGAGCTCCGGACAATAGTATTGACGGTTGATGGACGCGAGTGAAGGCGGGGGGGTTTGGGCATTGCGGCCAGATGCGGGATCGAATCCACTCGTAGAACCATGGCTGCTTGCTTGGTATTTTGGCAGGGTCACCGTTCGCTTCTACAGGCTGTTGTATGAGAGACCAATCTTGAACAATTCGTAATGAAACTCATCTCCTGCCACGACGACGGCGAAACGACAACACAAGACTACGACAGCGATCCACTACCATGAGTATGCTAGGAGATGACCAAACAGAAGAAAGTGGATGGCCTGATCTGTCCAAGGGGTGTGCATTGCCGGGATATCGGATCTTCCGCATGCTCGGACAGGCAGCAGATTGGTATGTGTAGTAGTAGGATATAATCACGTATAATCACACCTGTACCGCCGAAACAGGAAAGGTTAGTTCATGCTGCTGAGCGGGGCGCTGAATCAAACAACCGACAGCAACACATCAGGACTCAGAGGTTCAAGTCTCTTCATGGCCCAAGATTTTGAAGACGCGATTGTGATTAAAGAGAGGGATAGAAGGAGCTGGTGCTTCATCTTGAGCGCAGCATGAAAATGCCGATCGCAAGCTTTCGGCTGCCGGCTCCCTGCTGGCTTATGGTGTCGGTTTCCCCGAGTATTCACAAGCAAACATGGCAAGGGCTGCAGGCCGTTGGCAGATGAAACCAGTCTCTATCTATGGCCCACCGATTGACAGCTGACAATGCCTAAAAGAATGCCTGCATGATCATGACACATTTTGTGAGGCAGACTGCCAACGACGCATGCCTGACAGGTGCAGCAATTCTCCAAAGACCCCAAAGAGGCAAGAACCGGAAAGCATTGGCCTTGAAGGTGTCAAAGAGGCTCTTCGCCTCGGTTCGCTGAAAACCGCTGCATGTCTGTGGAGGACAACTATAATCACCCTGAACAGAACTCCTCGCAGCAGAAGCCAAAGCAGGACATTTTTTTCTCATCGGAGAGGTTACCAAAGTTTTGCATCCTGCAGGCCAGAAATCCCACACATGAAGTGAGGTCAGGACACTCAAATCGTCACTCGCAGTTCAGGCTAACGTGCACCATCACAAGATATGCCCCAAAGCTGCATGCTCCAGCTGCAGATTTGCCATGCGTAAACCCTCTCCTGGTGCCCTCTGGACTCTTGTCTGAACTCTCTCCCCCACAAGCCCCAAAGAACGGGCCTCTGAGGGGCTCCCCATCTCCGGCGCTGGGAGAGGAGGCAGCGACTCTACCAATCTCAAGTGTGCCCTCTTCGAGCCCAGAGAACATTTTGATAGGGTTCCCCATGTGTTTGGTTGCATTGAGCCATCTACCAGTCCACCATCACCATCATTTCCATCATCGTCGCCATCGTCATCATCATCAACAACAACAACAAGAACATCATCATCATCATCACCATCACCATCATCATCATCATCATCACCCTCGGCATCACCACCATCATCAACAGCAGCATCATCATGATCACCCTCATCATCAGCATCATCATCATCATCGCACTCATGCTCATGCGCGTTATGTGATACGTTATCTTCAGTGTCGCACTGACAAGCATCATTGGCATCGTCGGGATTGTCAGCAATGGTCGCATGGCTGTCCTCGCTGGCATCACCACACCATCATCGTCATCACTGTTGTCAATCATCATTTGCAGCCGGATCCACATCCTCGCTGTCACCACCTTCAGCATTACTCACGATCACTAGTCACAGACTTGCGTGACAGTCAGAGCCAGCTACAGATCTTCCAGCAGCAGATGCATATACAAAACCCGAAGGCTGGTTTCAACGACACTGCTTAGGCAGAGTGAGACATCGCCCTCCAGCACTCACCTAGTACAGAATGTTTGTTGGAAACCGGTTCATGCGCAATGTGTAAGCAAAGCTCGGGCAGCTTAGTGTTCAGGACGAACCAGAGTCGCTATAGCCATCTTTGCGCTTCTTTTGTCGCAGGAACGGACGGTCTGGGCGTACGGTGCGCACGTCGATGGCTCTAGCCGAGCGCAGCAAGCATCTATATCTCTGAGGATAAGATCAAAACTTCAGAGCGGATCCGACCAGGAAGATCAAAGCAGGGCTGTCCGGAAAGCCCAAGCAGTTGAGATCCGCAGGCGGAAAACCAAGACTTCTTCGGAGTCAAAGCCCAGGCCCCCGGACCCCAAACTGCACACATTATCTGCCCACGGGCTTAGAAAAGTCGCCGACGCCTCGCAAGGATTGCAGGTCGGCAGAGGCTTCCTCTTCCTTGCCTTGTTTTGTCTTGGCCATGGAGATTACAAAGCTTAGAGCTTCCTCTTACGATCTCCATGTAGGCCGCATCCGGTGTTGAAAAATCACATCCCAAGCACTCCGCACAAAGTGACCCCTCTCCCCCCAAAACGGGAACCCTTTGCCACATGTTTCCAAGTCGCAACGACAATCAGAATCAGCTGGTGCGGCCTTCTGTTTTTCGTGTCGTGGGACCCACTATGAAAGAGCTTAATTCACCAGAAACTCATAATGTCAGAGGAATCTGGAATGAACTCAAACAGAAAAGGAAGAAACAAAGACACAATTCTGGGCAAGATTCCAGCATCATTCTGATGTTTCACATGCCTCGCGATGTGCGAGGAAGACCTTTGAATACAAACGCTAAGGCTTGGGAGCGTGAATCCGAACAGAACAGAGACTGCCTCGATTGACAAGAAAAGTAGCACGGGGATAAGAAAAACAAAAATCAAAATAACAAATCCTCACTTCTTGAGAGACGTCAGCAGTCATAACCCACCGAAGCATACATGCAAAAGTCACAGATCCGCCGCATGGGACCTGGTGAAGCAGTAGCCCATCGAGCGGCGACGTCCGCAGGAGGTGACCTGTTGTGGAGCTCGAGCGCTTGGCTCAGAAAATGGAGGGCGTGGGTTCAGATTTCACGAAGCGCAGAGTCCAAGAAGCAATTTTGGCGCGATTGCGATGACCTTCAGGAGTTTCAGTTCGGATCCTGAAGATCAGACCCCCCGACAATCCGTCTGGCTGCAAGCAGGTACTGGCGTAGCGTTCCTGCATGAACATTTGCACGGGTTTGCTGGCAGGGATCGTACCGCCAGCTTTATGCTGACAGTTAGTCTGCTAACGCCCCAAATCCCCACCTAGCAGTGATACAACGAGGCCCCAAAACTCAAACTCTGAACCCAAATCCCAAAACTCTCCTGGGCCTTGGCGAGATGATCCACCTCCGGCCTTGGCGGGGCTGCAGGGGTACTACTTTCTTCATGCCCACGATTTCCCAGACGGAAATGCGGAGTGTGGTTCATTTGGCGTGTTGTGACCTGAGGGCCTGAGGGGTTCTTCGTTTGTGTGTGGTGGACCGTTCTTTCAGGCTCCCGACTTGGCGACTGTCGTGGTCGTCGTGGTGCACCTCGAAACGGGCATCCCATTCCTCTCACCATATCCTCTACCACTCTTCAAGCCGAAGCCACAGACCCCAAACAGAGCCCAGCTGGAGATTGAGGGCTGAGTTGTAGAGACGGAACAACAAGTCGCAGCAAGTACACCACATGCACTGCTGATCTGAAAGAGCAGGTGCCGCACTTTCCACATGTGTACTTGCACTTCTGGGTGACTTCTTCATCGTGGTTGCAGGCGTACCTCCGGTTCGCGAGTGGATAGAAGCTGTGCTAGGACTTCTTGTTGGGAGTCCAGTAAGGCGCAGCGGTTTCAGGCTCGTGGACCTGAAGGTCAACAGTCTTCAGCTCCTCACTGCTAAGTGCCTGAACTTTGAACACCCCGACACCCTCCACTCACGGGAACAGCTCTTAAACCGCAGATCGCGGAACCTACACAAGGACTTGTGTTGAGGAACTTGGATCTTGGACCAAAGCTGTGGGTTTAACAGAGCTTGAAGAGTTTCCAGCCTGTGCCTTGCAGGATGATTCAGGTAAAAGGCGTCGGGCCGAATGCTTTCGATTCGGCGAAACCGAAGCTAGCAGAGAATGCGTCGTTGCATGTACAGCCTCCAAACAGTTGTCCCCACTCACACAGAGCCGACAGGAACCCGAAAAGCCCGAGATCCCATGACCGAACAGCATGATCTCCATTACCGAAAGACCTGAGCCCAATTGCGCCGAACCGGTGTCTTGCGCACCCCACGGATGCACAGCCCAGTGTATGGTTGTCCAGCAGGAAGAGCGGATGCCTGAGTGCTCCCTAGAATACCTCCACTCCTGTAGACACCTGACATACTGTGAAACCCTAAACGCAGCCTCCATTGCGAAACCACCCTGAACCAAGGCAAGGGCTCGTCTGCCTGAAGATCCGCGCAACCTGCAGGGCATGCGAAGGAAGAAAAGTGACAGCTTACAGCCTCTTGATGGCCAGCACTTTGGGCCAGGCTTGGTTGGCTTTGGGGAGGGGGTGCATAGTGTGACAGAGGCCTCCTGCATCCTTCTCGATGCCGCACTCGCCGCACCTCGGGTGCGACCCGGGCTGCCATCTCACTCTGGACCACCCCGTGCACAGCACACAACCTGAGACGCTCGCAGCTTCGGACATCGGACACGCACCTGTTCAATACTTTCAGTGTTCTCGGAAAGGAAAGCGCATTAAAGGCAAGAAATTCTCCACTTTATGCAAAAAGCTGAAAAACTAATGAATATTACACTGGCCTGAACCCTGAGTTGCAAGGGCTTCCTGTGACGCTCCTTTCAAAAGGTGACAATGGCTTGAAGAACCTGAAGCCCTTGATCCTTCAACTTGGCCTCAAGCCCAAAGCGCCAAACCCTTCGCCCTCACAAGCTGGGCAAGGGTGACCGGGCAACTCACAAGAATTAGTGTCAGGTGTTGAACTTGGGCGGGTTCCGGCTGCGGCTGTGAGTAATTGACACTCCCTGCCCGTGCCTGGGAGCTGTGCTTGCAGATGTGGGGCGAATCGCTGTGATCATACAGGGCCTCACATTTGACCTGCCCAGCTGGCTGACTTTCAGGAGGGTCCAGGGCGCCCACAACAGTTCAACACTTTCAGACCAAGCACGAGCGCAAAAGATCCGTGGCCACAAGCAAACCACGAGGACTGCCTCTGCAATTGGTCTGCAGAGCTGCATTGAACGACCGCTGTAAAACCGAACCATCCTCATCCTTCCAACTATGTTCCTGAAGGACCTTGAAAACCTCAGCGTCTTAACCACTAACCCATCTTACCCCAAACCCTTTTCGAGAAGAGCGTGTACCACTGAACACTGAGCCAAAAACAATCAGCATTTTTTGGACTACGCCGAATCCCTACTTTAGACGGGACCCTGTACTACGGTACTAGGTGTGTTGTGAATAAAAAGGGTCTAAGCGTTGTTCTGGACCATGCTTGCTGAACTAATCCTGACAGACCTTCGACAGCGAAGCACAAATATAAATGTATGGGTTTTGTGTTTTGGTGCTCCTTGGAGTCGTAGTAATCGTAGTAGCTTGCCCCTCACAGACTTACCTGCGAAACAGATAGAAAACAGGGAAGCTTGCAGTGGATAAGTTGCAAAATCAAAAAGTACAAGCTATGACTTTGTACAGTCCTCGGAGACAAGAAGAAACTCAAGAAACTGTTCTCTTCAGTTCTTGGTCTTCCTGCGTCTTGTTTCTTCATTTGATAGTAAAGTCTATCGTTGCCGCGATGAAACGGCTCAGACGAGGGCAAGATTCTTCAACTAGCTGCCAGCTTCTACAGCAACCCGCACACTACCAAAAGCAGGGGCTGGGAGAAGCAAAAGCCGCATTACAGCCGTGTGCAGCCAATACGCTTTGCCGACGCCTGGCCTTTTGCAAAACTGGGCCACCGAGACCTGACCCTAACAAGAGCTGCATTACAAAGCCTCCTCACTGCCAGGTCGGATCTTTCTCGTCGGGTTTCGGGGCTACAACTGCAAGCTCAGAAACGGCCATGAGATGGGCTAAACACCAAGGCGAAAAGGAAGCATGGTTACACAAGCACAGCAACAGTTTGGCAGCAAGCAATTACATAGTGTTCAGGATGGAGTTCTCGACGACAGCTACAGGAGTCTCTTAAACCATCAACTATGAACCCTAATCGCCCGAACCCAAACCCTCAACCACGACAAGAATCCTGAACCCCCAACTCTTCGGTAAAAGCCTCCTTGTCCTTCGCAAGG
This sequence comes from Symbiodinium sp. clade A Y106, assembly GCA_003297005.1. NCBI lineage: Eukaryota > Dinophyceae > Suessiales > Symbiodiniaceae > Symbiodinium > Symbiodinium sp. clade A. Next base: position 68,538 of record BGNK01001165.1, on the reverse strand, counting down.
TCACCGGGATGGTCGAGGTCCCCGGGAAGGTCGAAGGGAATGAAGCTCACCCAAGAGTCCTTCACTGGAGTGCGAAGTTCGGGGAACGGGACTTGATGTTTAAGACGTAGGGCGAAAATTTTTCTGCTTGGCATTTGGAGGTGAAGTGGCAGTGATGACACAGCAGCAGTTCTTCAGCCCAGGAAGGTATGGGTCAGAAGACGGTAGCCAGAGAATAATCCTGCAGTGACCGACCCCGGAGGTTGCGCTTCTCGGGTTGGCAGCAACCCTCGGATAGACTTCGACACCGAAATGCTTGAACAATCCTCAACACGAAGACACTGAAGCACCAACCCGGCCAAATCCCAAACACCCCCCCAAGCCCAAGTCTCCGGTGCCTCGCAAGGAGGCTCGGACGACTCCAATGCCCTGCAGTGAAGCTACTTTGGCTTCGGTGCGACACACATGTATGTCCCCTGGCGTTGAAGCGGGGGCAATGGTAGCTGTAGCTGTAGGCCGTAGTAGTAGTAGTAGTCGTCGTCGTCGTAGTAGTAGTAGCAGCAGCAGTAGTAGCAGAAGCAATAGCCGTGGCATTGGCAGTAGCAGTGGCAGTAGGCAGTAGCAGTAGGAGGTGTAGCAGGAGCAGCAGTAGTGGCAGTGGTAGTGGCAGTATAGTAGTGGTGGCAGTTCTGCTTTTATGGAGTGGGGAAGGGATCGCAGAGTCGTTGTGGGCTTAGCCTAAAGATGCATGCGAGGGAGGCCAGCCGGGATCGGTGCGCCAGGAGCTGTAAAGCTAAACGTTAGCTCCACCTTCTCGGTATCAGGCGGTAGGCGGTAGGCGGTAGGTGGTAGGTGGTAGGTGGTAGGTGGTAGTGCTAGTGCTAGTGGTAGTGGTAGTGGTAGTGGTAGTGGTAGTGGTGGTAGTATTGGTGGCATAGTAGGATAGTGAGATACTGGGATAGTGGTATAATGGGATAGCAGGACAGTGGGATTGTGGGATTGTGGGAGGGCGGGATTGTGGGATTGGGAGTGCCAGAGGCAGTGGGAGTGGCGGTGGCAGTCGCAGTGGAGGCGGCAGTGGCAGTTTGTAGCGTAGTGAAGATTAGTATTAGTATCAGCATTAGTATGAGCACTAATATTAGCAATGACATTAGAAACTAGTAGTATGTGTATCAGTATTATTAGTAACAGTTTTGGTATTAGTCGGTAATAGTATCAGTATCAGTATCCGTATCCGAATTGGCATTTGGTATTAGTATTACTATTACAGTAGTAGTAGTAGTAGTAGTAGTAGTAGTAGTAGTAGGAGTAGGAGTAGCAGCAGCACCAGTAGCAGTAGTAGTAGTAGTAGCAGTAGTCGTGCTGGTGGTGGTCGAGTGGTAGTGGCAGTGGTAGTGGTAGTGGTAGTGGTAGTGGTAGTGGTAGTGGTTGTGGTAGTGGTAGTCGTAGTAGTAGTAGTAGTCGTCGTCGTCGTAGTAGTCGTAGTCGTAGTAGCAGAAGAAGTAGTAGTAGTAGTGTCGTAGTATGTCGTAGTATTTCGTAGTATGTCGTAGTATGTCGTAGTATGTCGTAGTAGTAGTAGTAGCAGCAGCAGTAGTTGCAGTAGTAGTAGTAGTAGTGGTGGTAGTGGTAGTGGTAGTGGTAGTGGTAGTGGTAGTGGTAGTGGTAGTGGTAGTGGTAGTGGTAGTGGTAGTGGTAGTGGTAGTGGTAGTGGTAGTAGTAGTAGTAGTAGTAGCAGGAGTAGTAGTAGTACTACTACTACTACTAGTACTAGTACTAGTACTAGTACTAGTACTAGTACTAGTACTAGTACTAGTACTAGTACTAGTACTAGTACTAGTACTAGTAGTAGTACTAGTACTATTACTATTACTAGTAGTAGTAGTAGTCGTAGTCGTAGTCGTAGTCGTAGTCGTAGTCGTAGTCGTAGTCGTAGTAGTAGTGGTAGTAGCAGTAGTAGTAGTAGCAGCAGTAGTAGTAGTAGCAGCAGTAGTAGTAGTAGTACTAGTGGTAGTCGTAGTAGCAGCAGTATCAGTATGGTAGTAGTGATACGAGCACTAGTGCGGGCATTCCGATTACGAGATCTACTCCCCGCACTAGTTCAACTGGAGTCTTGGATGCTTGTGGTAGTAATCATGTTGCACCCAACTGGGCCCTGTGCCGCATCATCGGCAGCTGCTTCAGGTAAGCATCGAATTTGGCCTCGTGCCAGTTCATCATTGTCATGCATATCCTCAACAGATCCGTGCTGTTTATACTCTTGTTAGTATTATCAGGATTGCTGTTCAAGTTGCACTTATCATCTGCTCTTGCTACTCGCGACAGCCCAGTGTTTTACGGGCATGATTTTGTTGTCATAGAGGGACATAAGCTGACCATTGCAACTGTTATCTTTATTACTGTTCAAGCTCGCTTTCGAGATAGCTGCGCGCTGCAATTACTGTTCATGATTATCGTCTCTACTGGAGGTAACCTTATCCACATCGTTTGCGCTGCTGCTCCTGTTATTGATTTTGGTGCATTGCTGTTGCCATTGTTGCCAAGGTTGCTGCTCGTTCTTGCTCTCATCAGCGCTCTTATCTTGTATTCATGTTATTTCTTGTACCATTAATACTCTCGGTATCACTATTGAACCAGTGATGTTGGAGATGTCTGTGACATAGTTGCACTCCCTCCTACAAGGAGTGGCTGGTAATAGATGTAGCAGCTGCTGCTGCTGCTCCTGTTCTCCTGCTCTCCGGCTACCGCTCCTACTGCCACCACTGCCACCACTGCGACCACCGCGATTGCGACTGCTACTTCTACTGCTGCTACTGCTGCTGCTGCTGCTAGCTGCTGCTAGCTGCTACGAGTAAGAGTTTTTGTAGTAGTAATGGTCGTCGTCACTTGTCTAGCAACACATGTTTCAGAGAACAATGTGCACCCAGAAAAGTGGGGCCCAGGGTTTTGATGTGCTGTGCGTCCTTGTGGTGCTGTTGCACGGCTTCATGTCCTTCAGCTGTGTTTGGTGGGGTAGTCGTAAGACGAAAAGGGCGCTGGAAGAACCGGCAGCAATCGTCAGTTGAGGACTGTTTCGCGGATCGAGGATTGCCTTGTCCTCGGCAGGACACGACGCGGCGCCAGCGATGGTGCCAGGAAGAAACACCTGAAAACCCATGAATGGGTTCCGGTATGTATATATGCCTTCACCGCGACGAAGTGAGTTTCACGAGTCGTCAAAGCTCAAGAGAACGACTATGTCTCCGTTTAGCCATAAGAACGGCTCCACGCAGCTTGCATGATGAATACAGCGATGACCGCTCATGGCTATACCTTGCAGAGACGACTGGAGCGACAGGAAAGGGACCGGAGCCTGACTACTTCTCGAGCACCTTCCCACTGCAGTGTAGGGTGCTCGGCATCTGTCAAGATATCTGGAGATGCGCAATCGTAAGAACCAGCAAGTAGAAGTTGGCAAACAATCAACCATCATTGCAACTTGAAGCTGCTATGCCATGGACATGCATGCACAAATCTATGCATGCGACTCAGCTGCAATGGTTGCAAGCACACCACAGCTGGCACTCTGAAATATTGTCCAAACTGGGACACTGGTGCATGAAAAAGGAAAGCGTGCAGAGAGAACGACCACAGGACCTGAATGCCGACCCTCGACTAAAGGACCTTTAATGGAACAGCAGCCACCTCCGGAGACTCCTAGCACTTCACCACCAACTCGCCACCAAAACCCCAGAAAGTCTTAAGCTAGTGAAAGTTGAATGGAATCAATGCAGCACCGCAGATCTCGTCTAAGTCACCGGGCCAGATGAGAAGAGTTCTCCTGAGCCAGCGTGCAGATAGAAATGGGCATGGGCCATACATCTCAAGCAAAGCTCCTTCACACATCGTGCGTGGGCAAAACATATCTCGGAAAGGGCTGTGAAGTTCAGAGCTCCAGGGTTGGACGTCGTACATGAATGAAGGGTCCTGCAAATCAAACTAGCTGATGAATCCCCTGCTTTACCTTTGTGCCATCAAAGGACACTCACCGAGAAAAGTCTCCAGTGCAATCCCCGGTCCTGCAAATGGCAGCCCTGGTCCATGATGAAGTACCTGAGCTCTGCGTCGCATCGCCGCGGTGCGGATCCAAAAAAGCAGACAGCGTTTGGTAACATCTCGCAAAACGCTACGCCAAAAACCCAAAGAAATACACGACTTCAGGCCCTGTGTCAATAACTGATAGCCCCTAAGTTTACCCAGATCCCAAACCCACAAAGGACTTTATCTTGCTCTCGGCAGATCACAGAAGGAGGGTTTTGAGTTTTACCGGACACGCTCCTAGTCTTAGACCCCCTGATTTTGGAACGCTGAACCTGAAGCCCCAAAGTCTAAGGCATCATGAACCTTTCACTCCAACCTGAAACAGAATTTAAGTTCGGGAAATTCGGAACACTGAAGTCTAAACCGTCTCCACCTGCCCCGGAGGAACTTGGCGCTCCCGCGTGAACTTCGAGCAGCCGTGTGTCTCCAGACACCTCGCCTCGACAATCATGACAATGTTCACGGTATTCGTAAGAGTGGAACGACGATTAAGACAAGGTGTACTTCCGGTCAACTTGACGACAGCAGCAACGATGGTGCTCATCAGCAACATTCGCCAACAACACCATGATCGCTGCCAGTAACATCAGCAGCATGGTCATCATTCTCGTCATCACCACAAGCACCATCGTTCCTCACCAGCAGGACAATCATCATCATCCTCAACGTCATCTACATGTCCAGGATGGCAGCAACGATCACGGCATCTACAGCGTTAGCCACGGCCTCGGCCTCGGCAGTAGCAGCAACAGCAGTAGGAGCAGCAGTAGGAGCAGCAGAGCAGGAGCGGGAGTAGCTGGGTTGTAGCAGCAGCCTTCGTCCTCCTCGCTGGGCGGTGGTGGGGAGAATCATACTGGTGGCCACGCTGATAATCACGATAACTGTTTGCCTCTCTGCCTAAGTACTACTCGTAAAGATATTCATAGAAGCAAGAACAGTAGCAGCCACAAGCATGAGAAGACACAGTAAACGTCGTGACAATCCTGTATCGTATCGAGTCCGGGCGGTCAGTATTTGGGATGCATGTTAGGATTCAATCCCCTGAAGCAGATGCAAGTCCAACTCAGAGTGCATGGTTTCGGTCTCTTGACCGTTTATATTCCCGGGCCCAGAGATATGTCCGAGGGCACCTCGTGGCTTGAGAGCGCACTTCAAGGTGCATTGACGTAGGCCGAGACGACCGAGACGACCGACCCCGACCTTCCACGACCACCCCAAAGTTCGACCAAAGGCCTGGCAAAGGTCGTAGCTGGCCTCCTTCGTCCTGTCAGACTTGCTTGAAACCCTCACGTCTCGAGTTGTCCCGCGCTTTCACACTTTGGTGCTCAGAATGCAACTTTTGTCTTCCGCTGCCACCATGCAGCGCAAAACTTCGAAAATCCCGGCTATGCAGCCCGTGGGGTTTGAGAATGACGTGCCTCTGTGCTCGAAGATGGATACGAAGTGCTGTATCGTTAACAACTTCTGGTTGGACGTGCAGGCTGCCGCAAGCGTACGATAACTTTTGGAGCAGATGAATGGAACTGCCGAGACACCTGGATGCTCGTGAGCTTGGTCCAAAATGCTCCGCTGCTCGGTTCTGAACATTCTCATGCGTGTGACTACGGAAGATCTTAACATCGATGCAAAAACCCACCGAGGAATCCGTCCTCTTCTGCTCTGGCATGTCCAGCGGGATGAAGGAGCCGCTGAGGTGGTAGCAGGACTCCGCAGGAATCAGACATCCGGGTCATGGTCTCGAGTCTTAGGGTCTCGAGCACATAGCATTGAAAGGCTCGGATTGCTGGGGCCGGTGGGGGCCTTCAAAGGCCAGAGAAACGTAGGCATTCGGCTACTTCCACACGCGAATTCGAAAGGGTTCGCTCAACTTCTTTACACACTTATCATGCATGAATCATACCTGATGCGAGATTTTCTATAGTCTAGAGCTGGAGAAGACCCGTGCAGGCCTGGCCACCGGCCTAGGCAAGGCAGGGAACGGATCAGTTCTCAGCCGGTGTCAGGGTTTTACGGCTTCTACCCAGGGTTCGCGCTCGAGGTTGAGGATCTCAGGTGCGGGTCTGCCAAAACTCAACGAATACTCCAAGCTCATGGTGCACACGCCTCGAAGGGCCCCTTTGTCACCTGGAGGCACTCTGCTGTACATGTCTTAGTTCTTCTTTTGCTACAGGAAGGCAACGAGGGTGTTGCGGCATCAGGCAAGAGCATTAAATGAGCAGGCTACATTGATCTCTATGTTCTTGTACCCACAAGATCTCACGGCCCAATGCACCCCAAGATGAACTTAATCCTCAAACCCCAACTTGCCACCGAGGAGCATTCATGCCCAGGTGAATGCTGGGGTCCTTGTCACGGCATCCGGGGATCCCGGACACGGCACCCTGAGCGCCACGGGGCACGGCAGTATGTGACTGTTGGTTGGAATCTGATTTGAAGAGAATGTGCTTGGATGGTCTATGTGCCTTGGAGGCTTCAAGCACGCAGAAGGATTTTGCAACTGCGCGTGGAAAGCAACTCTGCTTCGGAATGCCGACGGGAAAGGAAGGCCACAAGCACCTGAAGCACGATAGTTCCGCACCAGTGTCACTAGTCACTGCACACACGCTTCCAAATCTGCGTAGCTAGCTTGCCGGCGGGCTAAGCTTCATTCACGTGTGTCCTGTCTGCCTGTCTAGTATCACGAGAGCTTCGGACCGTGACCCTCTCGATTGAACTCCTGGGAATGTGCTGCATTGACGACATTCACAGTGTTTAGGGCTCCGGGGAACGGCCCAGCCAAGAAACTTGAAGAAGTCGAAACAGCCCTCACCAGCCCTCAGCTTGTTGGGACACAAAGTTCGTGGGAAATCCCAGGCCCTAAGCTCTCAGACCTCCGTCGAAAAGACCATGGAAAGCTGGGGCCTTGCCAGATTCCTTCGTCGCGGAAGAATTCTGCCACAAGTGAGCATTTCGGAATCAGCTTTGGTTGCAGGCTCAAGGAGACATTGGGTTTTCCTGCGACAGTTTCGACATCAGGCTCCAAACTTGAGCTAAGCCGAACCCTCAGACCGCCCTCGTGCCGGAACCCCCAAACACGACCAGTCCAAATCGCTAGCTGTCGAAATCTGAGCAAACTTCACCTCAAGACCTAGCAGTTCCTTGTCTGTGGGCTTCCACGGTTCAAGATGAACTTTGAGCTTCAGGCTCGCGGTATGCAGCGCCTGGAGCCCTTAACACGCCTGGAGGCCCAGAAGCCTCGAGCCCCTGAAAAGCGTGGCATTGAAGCGATTATGATTGTGCATCATTGGCCTGCAAGTAGCAGCTGCCAGCGCCAAGGTAGTACGACCAGTGTGCACAGCCCCGGACGGCCAGGCAGCGCGCCTGAGGCTTCTGTAGACACTGTAGACTTTAAGGGTGGGGCTTTCAAAGAACGGCCGGAGCCGGGTCCCCGGGTCCCCAGCCCTGCAGCTAATGTGGTCCGGCTCATCAGTCCTGGCATGACGCAGTGAGGGTCGCCTTCAGGCTGAGAGCTTGAAATCGAGTCAGAGTGCAAGGAAGTCTGAATAAGTGCAGGTAGGTAGGTAGGTAGGTAGGTCGGTCGGAGGGGGGCCGTGGTTGACCTTCTTCTCGATTGGCGCTCGAAGGTCCCAGGCGAGCCCATCCGCATCCTTGTCGCCGCCCTCGTCGTCGCTGTCTCCACCCATGCCACCGTAGGTTCGCTTCCAAGCTGCATCGTCTGCGTGGCGCTGGCCGAATGCTTCCACCAGGTAGCTTCAGTGTCTTCGGCGACGATTGCCACCGGGAGAGGGACGCCTCGTTCGTCACCGTGGTCGGAATCTTGCTGCTCCAATTGCCAAGCGCGTTGGACAGTGTGCTGGCCTCCAACGCTTGCATGCCCCCCAGGTATAGCAAGCTCGTCCTTTGCAGCACTGGCGGAAGAGACCTTTGGAGAATCTCTTTTGGGTGTGTCGGTTGCTCAATGACTCGCTGGTACAGCGATATCCTTTCCGAATATTATTGTGCTATGTATCGTAACCTGCTGTCGATGCTAGGTGCCCGTATGCATAGGCACTACCATCCTGGCCGAATTTGAAGCACGTCTAGCTTACCACAGGCATTGCAGAAGTTAATACCCTGGGTTTGTATGATGGGGAATGGAATGAGGTTTAACTTTAACTGCTTTAATAACTTTACTCTTTAACGTGCAGGGAACGGTTTCAAAGGGCGGCCTGCTCTGGTCGGGCATAGACAGCGGGCTCCAGATGTTCTCAGGCTCCAAACACTCCTGCGCCAGTTTTTCAGTGAAGGTTCAGGGTAGTTTAGAGCTCTCAACCTCAGGTTTTTGTTGTGTTGCATGCAAGTCGTTTGTCTTTGGTCGGTGTTTAGAGTCAGTGGCGTCACTCTACATGCACCGTCAGTCCAACCCTTCCCGTGAGTTCGAACATCAAAGTTTCAAACAGAGTGCCATGACCTTGAAATGTTGCACCTGAAAAACCCAAACCCTGAACGGGTGCCAACCTTGTGCTCGTGCGACCAGAGGAGGTCAGACTGGGTGGCATTGCTGCTGTTCGCGCCGTCCACCTGCCAGCCGCTCAATGGTCTTAACAGCATCTCTTTGGACTTATGGGATCTTCGGGGTGTCAGTTCAGAAGCGAAAAACGACGACAGCAACAGGAGAAGGCTGCTTCGGAGGTCAATGCTACGGTAGCGGCATGGAGATTGTGCCATAACGTGCTGGTGTTACAAATCCTGCTTCGTTGCCATGCTTAAAGCTGGGCATAAGACTTATCCGCTTGGAGTCGCTCATTTCGAACCTGTACTATCAGTGGTCTAGGTCAGATTCGGTAAAGATCCTGCGCCTGTCGACTTCGCTTCGCAGACGCAAGGACGGGCATGCTCTCTGGTTTCACTCCACAGCTGAAAGGACAACAGACAAGCTCACGGAACCTGGTCCCATCGGAGCCAGCCACCTGGGCAGAGACGAGCACGGCTCCCAGCAACTCCAAGCAATTAGATTCTGGACATTCTGGAGGCTGGCTCGAGAGCCAGCAGCTACCATACACCGTTTTAAGGGTGCCGTCGTTTTCCATGTCAGTTTTGTGCTGGGCTCACACTTCCTCAATCCAATGCCAGCAGCATCTTTCTGTCTCTCCGCCAGCATACCAAACCGTCATACATTCATCCATGGACTTCAGACTGTGGCTTTCTAGAAACTTCGAGAAGCTAACAGAAACGAACAGAAGCGGAAAGGAGCCCAGAATGGACAGGATGAGCTACACATTGATAATGCAGAAACAACGAACCGACATGAATTCATTGAGGGCCTGGGCTTTGCTGTATTCCGTTCCATGTACGATCACTGAATATAGAGCTACGTAAATAGATTAATGACTAGGCGGGTGTTTCCCTAAGACTACGATTCGGTCGCAGGAAAGGAAGACGAAGAATTGGCGTCCAACCTGAAAGCCAGTACTCCGTCCTGGAGCATCAACGACACGGGATAAGTCACCAGCTTTGAAGCCAGGCGAAAAGGCCCCATGCCGAAAGAACGAATTCTCCTCACATCATGCTAATGACCCGGCAAACTCGAACTCGCCATCGAAACCCATAATTGGAAAAACCTAAATCGAAACAGCCGCAAGGTATCAAATCCAAGCCCAGTCTGCCCTCAAATGCTTGGATGCCTGATCACGTCAAAAACTGCGCAGGAACACAAGAAGATCAAAATCTCCGGACTCGATCTGGGGGCCCCCACGACCCTCCCGAGCCTGTGAGGCAGGTGGAAAGATATCAAAAATATGAAAGTATGAAGCTTGGCTTTGCAGGCTTAAGCTTCGGATTCGCAGGGCTTAGAAGCCTTCGGGGTCAAGGAAATCTGACACTTGCAAGGCTCTGATGCATTGAAGGAACTTAAGGGTTTGAGGAATTGAGGATTTTTCTGAAGGGACGTGTAGTACCTGGAGGATCATGCAGAGACCACTCAAGCTTTCCAGTCCTAAACTGAAGTCCAAGCTGAGAAGCTTAGGGGGATTGATGTCATGTGCGGTTACGAGGTAAAAGTAGCAGGGAAGAAGGTCATGATCACAAGCTGAAGAAATCCTGAAGTGCTGCACCAGGCGGGGCGGCCTTGTCTTCCATCTGCTCATGCACGTTTGCCGCGATCTTGTCGCGGTCACTTCCACTCAGTTCCTGTGCGACCAGCTTCCGAATAAAATTGGCTGCAGGGGTCAACGGAACGAAAGTCATGGAGTTGGGAAATGCAACAACCTTCGGCTAGATGTCGTTGTTTGCTGTTGCCTCTTCGATGATAGGTGTTTTTCTTGTAGTACGCTTCTTCCTCTTGCTGTTGTTGTTGCTGCTTCACGCCGTCTTGGGCCCCGACGGATGCTGCCTCGGTTTTCTCCAATTCCTGCGTCAACCGGGCACGTTGAAAAGGGCAGACTAGTTGTGCGCACACACCAACTGGAAGGCCTCTACAATCCAATACCCAGCCTTCAAAGATGTGCGAAAAGATTCCTAGACCCCTGGCCTCTATGCTGTCGGCGCCGGTTGTGGTTGTGGAATCGCCCTCATCAAACAGCTCCTCCACAGCCTGAAGTATTAGCGAGCTTTGTGTGGAGTGCAGTTTTGGGGGTCTGTTTTTCTGAAAGGCTTGCGCTGGGTTCTGGCGCAAAATGCTGTGCACAAGCAACCACAAGGCGGCAAGTAGAAGAGGCAGTTGCTGTGGAGCCCCTTGCGGGAGGCCCAACCTGTGTTTCTTGTGGTCTCCACTCGGCGGTTTAAAGCTTCTTAGCTGCGGAATTCACTGTTCAGGACTCGCCTCAAAAGCCCAGAATGGCCAAGCACAGAACAATCCCAACCCTGAGCCCTGAATGCAGAACCCAGAATGCAAAACGGCCGCTTGCTTGACGCCGAGCGAATCTGGAAAACCGAAAACTTCTCGATTCTCCAACCCAGACGACTGTGCCCTTCCTCCACAGCATCTGCAAGAGACTTCTGCTCTGCAGTGACCTTTTCACTGGCAGTTTGCAAGGGGATTCGGGGCTCCTTGTCTTCAGGGACCTCAAGGTTTTCGGTATCTTCTAGCCTGAACGTGATGGAAACGGGAAAATACGAGGAGGGACAGGCTTCAGGGCTTCAGGGCTTCGAGGTGGAGGTCAAATCCACTTTCCCCAAAGAAAGGCCTGCTGGAACACCATCACATTGCCAAGTCTTGATAAGTGCTCTTGCGGTCCAGCGTCAACTTTTCAAGACTTACGGACTTATGGCCTCTGAGATGCTACAAAAACTGGGGCTACCAAGCACCGTCGCCGTAGCCGAACAAACCAAGGCCAGGAACTCGTGGGAGCTCCCGCTCCCTGGAAACCCTGACACCCCGCCTCTATACCAAACCGAGCCCAAAACCAGACACACAATTATTAGGTTTGTTGTGGCAGCCAGGTGCCCAACAGATTCCGTCGTCGTCCCAGCGGTCGCTTCGCCCTCCTCGTCGATGGCAGCACAGGTCTACACTCAGAGAATCCAGAACGGGCGGACTCAGGGATTGAGGTTTTCGGCTGCGGTTGCTTTTCGTGATTCAGGGTTCCCTTCTTAGACAGCCGGATGCAAAGAGACGCCTTGGAAGAGCTAAACTGATAAAAGTTGGCACGATTAGTGATATCGGAGACTGAAACCACTCTACCACCAGGTCAGACACATGCAGACTGCTGCTTGCTTTTGGCTTTCGGCTCCACATTTCTGCTGAAGATGTTGGTGGGCTGTTCTTGGCGGAAAATTCGGACTCTGCAGAAAGCATGAAACTACACAGCAGCAGCAGCAGCAAAAGTTGCAAAAGAAGCTGTCGCTAGAGTTTTGAGACCACCTGTCTGTCAATGGAACGTTGAAAGGACCGTGATGTTGTGTCTGCTTTGAGTGGACAAGGCCACCTGCACAAACGAGTGAGCGAGTGAGTGTCGACCAGCACTTACGGTGCAGGTCCTTCTGAAACATCTCAGGGGGCTCCCTCCGTCACAGAGGAAAATTAACTAGTGCAGGGAAAGCACGGTGCTCCCCACCCATTCCAGCACCGGCCCACCCAGCCAAAACAAGAACGAGGCCGCCTGCACAAACTAGAAAGCTATTGAGGGAAGGCTTGCTTCGTGGCAAGGCTTTAAAGCTAGAGAGCTTAGATGATCATGAAGTTTCAAGCGTCTGAAATAAACATCGTGCTTTCTGCCGCCACACACGCAGTTGCAAAAGCTTTTTTCTCGTCGGTGTTTGCATTGGTCAGATCTTCCCTTGCCAAGCGTCCACACTCACAGAAAGGATGAAGGGTACCCCGATGATCATACTGAAGAGAATGAGGGACGTAACACCAAGCAACGTTGAAAGTGACCCTGTTTGCTAGCTTTATGCCGGATCCTTGATTCCAGGGTCGCTTGTTGATGGAGGCGAGGCGACGCCGACCAACTCTCAGAATGCAGAATCAGAGAAGAATCCAGTTAAACCACAATGCTGCGAACCCTTCCAGCTTCCAGGTGGCAGGTCCTCGGCCAAAGACTCAGAGCCTTCGCCTGCACGAAAGCCAGGCAACCCGAAACCTTGTAGAACCTTTGTCTCTTCGACTTTGGGCTCCGCGCTGCCATGATCTCAGTGACAGTGAAAACGACTCTAAAAACCCACTGTCCGTAGCGATGTTGATAACCACGCAAGTCAAAGCTATGTCTTTTACAATACTGGCATTCACAGCACATCTCGTCTTAACCTTTGAACGTCCGACGCGAGCTCCCAAAGACCCGTGCCTGAGAGGCCTGCAACGCCTTCGCGGCGAAGCCTTAGATGCTTCTTTGCTTTCGGTTGCAGGACTGCGGGCTTTCAACCTGGTAGCGACACAGCCTGATACCAAACAGGCCCCTTGTCCTTGTAACGACAACCTACAGAAGCCGCCCTCGAACGCGAACGCACGAGGATCACTGCAGGGACCAAGATGCCGGCAGATTGCCTGGCATAGACCATCGATGCAGATTTGTTCTTCCCTCTCTATATTGCTAAGGGCTTACAGGAAGTGGTGAACACTCTTCTGGCCTGAACAAGTAGGGAGTAGGGACTTGCTGACTTGACTGAACCAAACCCAAGGGCCAAAGGACCCAGCCTCGACTCCATTGAAAAGAAGCCTTGCGCTTTCTTGCTTTACCCCTTGCCTTTGCCTGTATCGCCACTCCTCTACAAAACCCCTTCCCGCCCATCCCCTTCTGCTAGCACAAAACACAACAACTGCAGTGCAAACACATTATCGTTTGACCTTGGCATCGTGCGCCGCAACGCAAACTGCACAGCGCTGTGATACATGTATGATGCAGGCATGCAGGCATGCGTTCGTGCATGCGTGCGTGCGTGCGTGCGTGCCTGCCTGCCTGCCTGCATGTATGCATGCATGCATGCATGCATGTGCTTGCGTGTGTACACGCGTGCGCGCGTGCAGATACACAGATACCCAGATACCCAGATACACAGATACACAGATAAACACATACACATACACATACACATACACATACACACACACACACACAGACACCGGCACCGGCAGCGGCACAGACACGTACACATACACATACACATACATATACACATGCGCAGACAGACACAATATGTACACATATACACATAAACATATATACATATCTGCATATGTACATATATGAAATTATACATATAAACATAAAAACTATCACGTATACATATATACATATATACATTTGTACATATATACATATGTACATATATACATATGTATGTATTACATATCCTATACATATATGCATATGTATGTATGTGTACACATATATAGATATATGTGTGTGTGTATACATATATATATATATATATATAGATGTGTACTTATAATATATATGTATATATATATATATGTATATATGTATATATATGAATGTAAATATATGCTGTGTCTGTATGTATGCATGCATGCATGCATGCATGTATATATGCATGTATATATGCATGTATATATGCATGTATGGCAGGATGTATGGATGGATGGATGGATGGATGGATGGATGCATGCATGCATGCATGCATGATCTCTCGCTCGCTCGCTGGCTCGCTGGCTTGCCGGCTTGCTTGCTTGCTTGCTTGCTTGCTGGCTCGTTCTGTGGTTTCACTGATCGGTTGTTTGATGCGTCTGCTTGCCTCAGGCACAGTACTGAACATTGCGATAGTTTCTACTTACTTATTCACATCCGTTTTCTTCGACATCAACAACTAACTAGTAAAACACGGCGCCCGCTTTGGAACGGTTCGGCGCAGGTAGGGAACCCCGCACCTCCACTTTCCACTTCGAAGGCCAGCAGCTCCCCAGGTTCCGGCTCCCGGTGGACCGCATGGGAGCCTGAGAAAACAAGAGCATCAACAGCCGTATGCATCGTGCAGTCCTGTCTGCGATGATAAGAACAAACAGCAGGGATCCTGCATCACGAGAAATATTGGTGCATATTGGTGTGTCATGAGGGTTCAGAATCAGAGTTTAGAATTTAGAGCGCCATCTGCAAGACTGGCACAAGCGCGGCCGGACCTTGGAAGCTCGCGAGTGCTGCTTTGGCAGTCTAGGAGGGTTTGCGCCCGGAGGCCACATGACAAAACTTGAGGCCGACAGCACAGCCTTGGCCCGTCAGCGTCGCAGTACTGCACGTCATCGCTACGGGTTCAGCAGTGCTTGTCAATCAAAGAGCTTGGCAGGCAGTTGAAGAATCTGAGGGTGAAAGCGTCTTTGGGTGGGGTGACCGGGCTCTAAGATTGTTTGTTCAAATTTCCGGGGTGAACAGGCACTCGAAGTGGAACCCCCCGTAAGGTTCCAGAAGCATCTAGGAATCTAGGCCAAACATCTATGACTTTGCGGTCTCAAAAATTCTGCTGAACGAAGTGTTGGATCAGCTTCCCTGGTCCCTGCATATATGAATGGTTCAGGCGTACATTTGGTTGAAGCGTTTCGCTGGTCTTGGCATGTGATGTTGAGGGCTGGGGGCCCGGGGGCCCACTGTTCCGGTTTCAAGCTTTGGCGTGTCGCGGAACGGGGCGAAGGGCTGAGGCGCAGACCCACGAGGAGACAGAGAAGATGCGCAGCCAGGAAAGCTGCCTGCATTGCGATGCAAACACAAAGACCTTCAGCTCCAAATCGAGAAACTACTGTCTTTTGCAAAACCGTTGCCAAGTCCGGCACCGTTAAGGAGTCTTCTTCTGCAAAGCTTGGATGTTCGATTCGGTGCTTTTCGGTATCAATATAAGCTCTAGCTGAAGCCAGATCACCCTACGGCACTCAATCAAGACCACTCAGGACGGTCCTGCTTCTGGGGCTACTACATGGAGCTTCTGGACTAAAGCCTCCAACGTTGGCAGGTATCGCTTCATGTCCGATGACAGTTCAGCATTTCATTGCCACCTGTCTCATTGCCATCTTCGACTGGGATCACCTCAGTGGTGTGTCTGCGCGACCAACCAGGTGATACAAACAAGCCTGGACGCCTGAACCCGAAACCTCGGAATTCCAATAGTTGCACCAAGATCCCATGGATACACTTTGTGCCATCCTGGTTTCTCTGCGATCTCAAGATCTTTCGATGCCCAGATGCATGCCAACAAACATCTGAATCTGTTCATGCAGAAGTCTCCAGGACAAATCCCCAACTGCTTAAGTCAACTCTAGTCAGTCATCTCACCTCCAACCTCACAGCTCCTCACAGGATTGTGTTCGGAGATGCCGCTGCTACTCTTGTATGAACGGCCGTCGTAGCAACATGCATCGGGTTCCAAACCTACAAACGAGAAGCTTCCGTATAGTGCTCGAGCATGCTCGAGTGACTTTGCTTTGGCTTCCTCTGCGGACCTCCTGTCCTGGAGGCAGATTCAAGCACAATTCCCCGGGCAGGAAAGCTTAGGGTAAACCGCTGCTGGGCTCAGCAGGACGCCTGGGCTTGGGGGCCCCGGGCCTCGCACATACAGGAACGGCCCTGCAAGGTCACGCTGAGCATCGCACTTATGAAATAAATTGCCAAACATCAGCGTATCCTGCCCCGGAAGCAAAGACTCTGCTGCGGCGAGAACATCACGCCCGATAGCTTCGTCAAGCTGCATTGCCGAAGCACGACAAAGATCTACTGCGACATGCACAACTGCCTGTCTGCAAATCTTGTCAAGCAGCTTCACTCCAGTGCCATATCGCACAAGTCAAAGAAATGCAGGACTGGCGGATGCCACAGCCGTAGCGCACGACCACACGTGCCAAGGCCTGGGTCCTTCTGCTTCGGGAACTCTGATCTGCACGTGAACCTGACCGTCATGCCCGCAAGCAAACGCCGGACATGTCACGCTTCCCTACAATCCACTACCTCAATGACTGGCAACTGGTCAGACTTTCTCACTCCTCCAGCTTTCGACATGTAAATTGTCTGAGGCACAGGCGCGGTGCGTAAGGCAGTCGAGCCCAGAAACTTCCGCAACTGTTCGAGCAAGATGTTGCGGCACCAACCAACTGATGCAGTTTCTATTGGTCAAGTCTTAATATACACCTTTTTTGTCTGGTTATCTTGGAGCGAGTATGCAGCCGGGTTAACAGCATTGGCAACAGCGGTGGAAAACAGCAAATTTTATGAAGAAGAGTGCGCGAAGCATGCCAATCCCTCAGAGTGCGAACACCTCCGTCCATCTATAAAAAAGAAGAGGCTGAAGTTCCTGAAGATTCTGTGTTGTCGTTCTCCCCTAACTCGGCTCCAAGTGCTCTGCATGAGCCCAGCCTAGGTAGGATCTTTGCCTTGAAAAGCACTGCATGTCGTCGCTGCTCGAAAACTCTTCAGAGCCGTTGCTTTCATCCGTCGCAAGCTGCTGGTCTGCGCCAGGTGGCGAGCGCGGCTGCAGGCTGCGGCCTGACAGAACCCTCGAAGATGAGGAAGCATCAACTAAAAAAAGCCATATGCACCTCGCAGGCCACTAATCCCAAATCACAGCTTTACAAGAGGTGCCTGAAGAACGAGATGCGGCACATGCTTGTTCCTGTCTTGTACCATGACTCTCGCATCCACTGCTTTTGCAACCTTTGCAGGCTTCTGCCTGCACTTCGAAGGGACCGCCATGTCTCTTGACTTCCGAACGCCTCATCAAACTCCACAAACCTCAAACGCAGGATTCCAGCTGCCCAGCCTCAAGAGCATCTTTGGGGCATGAGGGCCAGAGAGAAAGACCACGGATCCTTCAGCTTGGGTGTACCCACGAGGTCATCGTCAAACTCCATGTTGACAGAATCAAAGCACATGTCATCCGCACGCGGCATTCCTGGAGACGGTGTCGAGCAACAGAGAAAGTAGAAGCTGCTCCCAGGCTCGAACAATGTCCGGTGAGCAGATCAGCATGGAAATACTGGCCGGTCCATCGTATTCGCACGGCTTCTGTGATCAAAGCAGCCATAAACAATCTGCCCGCTGGCGAGCTGAAACCATGTTGCGCCTTGGGTCCTCTCATAGATCAAAGCTCGTTCAGTGTGGTGCCCGAGCGTGACCTCGGTCCATTCTGAAGGATACCTGCTGCAAATGCCGGGTGCCACTTGCCCTGACTGGCCAGGTTCCATGATAACTGTGTCACGGAAGTGCTCACAAGTCTCGTAGTCATCACAACATGTGACGAGCGCCATTGGCTTGAACTTCTGGATACGAGCCCCGCAGCTCTGCAAATGCAATGCCCACTTCTGCTCTCCATTTAGATGCTTCCGCATTGAGCTCGCATTTCTATTCCTCAAGTGCGAACCCCAAATGTCAAGGATGCAACCAGCCAACCTGCGGGACACAACTATGTGGCGATCGTTCACACCGCCATTTTCCTGACCCCAAGGCACCGCGACGTTGAAAAGGTCCAAACCAGTGCCTGAAACTTTTCGAAGCTTGAGAGGGGAAAAGTGCGGCCCAAGCCAATGCAGATCCAGTCGACTGGAAATGATCCATTTGTATGTCTGGTGCCTCCCTGCCTCCTCCAAGCCGATTATATCAAGGCAGCTTCGCTGCATCAGAGCTTGGTACAAGTTAGCTCCCGGCTGCCCGAAGAGCGGACGCCCGAGCAGTGGACCAACAGTGGCATTCTTACTCACCAAGGCCCCGAGCAATTCCAGAGGTGAAGGATCGCTGCGCAACAGAATGCCCTTCAGGAAGCGAATGTCAATGTATTGCTGAATAAGGTTTAAAAGCGTCGTTGCCAGGTGTTCCTGGAGCTCTCGTGGTTGTAGAGAGTCCCCAAGGACGAAGAAAGTATCTGCTTTCGTTGGCCAGATCACGTTTTCTTCCAGTGATTTTAGCAGAAACGGTTTCACCCGTGTCGAAGCACCGTAAACACACAGAGCTGTAGTCCCAATGCTTTCACTGCGGCTGATCTGGCTATTTTTTGGGAGGTTTCTTGCCATTGCCCTATGTATCGCACCCTGATCTGAAGCTGGTTGGCGCGGCAGGAAAGAATCAGACGTGAATCTAGTGTTGACACCTGCGGTGCAGTCACCCATAGTTCGATTGCCCATCCAGCAACGATTTCGCCAGTAAGTGTTCCTTGCGTACCGTTGAGGGGTTGCCCTTTTCAGTATGCTTAGGGCACTGCGAATGTTCCCCCGCCGCAAGGCAGCCTTCCTCCAAACGGATTGCCACAAACCCTGCGAAACGCCCTCCACCCAAACATCGAAGAAGCTCTTGCCTGCCAAGAGCGCCTTCATCTCTGTGCAAGGCCAGCGGTTCTCTTGACAGGCGGGCACATCACGAGCCAGCCAACCAAGGGGCCAAACGGCGCTGGCAGAGGCGTGCAAAGATGTCCAGTAGCCGGTGGTGGTACTGAATTCGGCGGGTGTTCCAAGCCCAGCGGCGAGAACCGATGCCTCGCACCTGCCATGGTTCATCAGCTCGAACAAGAAATCGATGTTGCCCCACATCGGGACAGAATACCCTGAAGCATTGAGAACGAAGGTCGCCGAAAAAAGAGTGGCGCTGCAAACACACAAGGGTAGATCCGCATGTCTGCCCCGATATTTCTCAATCACAGGCCGGACTGTTGTTCTCGCTATATGCTTCCACTCATACCACGCATCAACAGGATGACCCTGCGAATGCAGCACAGCTCGCGCAAGCAAAAGTCCTCTAAGTTGGATGAACCCCTTTGGGTCGCATGAGTCATAGAGGTCAGATGGAAATTGCGCGCAGCAGCTTGCTTCATCATGCGGCATGCACATGGCTGGAACATCAGCGTGCTCGCCACATCCTCTATGCTACTTACATTGGTGAGGTACTGTGTACTTCTTTGCGAAGTACGAAAGACGAGGTCGGGATTGGAAGTATCATTCGCCAAGGAATCTAGGAGAGTTCGAGGTGCCCAAGGCCTTTTTGGGATGCAGTGAGATGATCTTGAAATGCGAACACGCCCGAAAACCAAACGGACCTGCCAAAATCTGCCTTGTAGCTTGTGGTTGTGGATGCTGGGACGCATGTGGCAAATGGTCGCGGCTTGGGGCTTTTGGTGTGGCGCGGCTGCCTAAACTGGCCTTCCAATTCCGCCGGTCAAGCTGTCTGGAGCTACAATGCTGAGAATGACGGTAATTCCGCGGCTTTTGCCCGGGTTAGAGCATCCTGTAGTTCCTTTTCCTTGGTGACTTCACATCAACAGCACAGGTCTGGTTGGCCTCCGCTCAGCGCAGACACACGGAGCCGGAGCCGGAGCCCGGGCTCCGCGTCGCCGGGCTCGTGGGGCCGTTCAGCGGCAGGGCCTGCGAGCCAAGGAGAGCTGCAAGTTTGCAAGTCTGAAATCACGGCCGAGCGCTAATCACGATGAGTCAACGGTGCGAGTCCCCCGTAGCATGGCGAGGATCCTGCAATCCGAGGAGTGCACATCGGGCGCTGCCGTACTGGCTGCAGGTCTGGATATGACATGCAGTATTTCGACGAAACCTTCATCATGCAGAAGAACATTCTTTCAACCACCAAACACACGAGGCGAGGCGATATGATGGCACTCCCTGTGGAATAATGAATATCGGTTTGAAGTCTTTGGGTAAGCACTCAAGCTTAGAAACGTCGGGCTGGCAGCTTCCTCTTGCTCGGCTAGCAAGGCACCACGGCAGTGCACCCTTGCTGAGATGACAGCGACTCCTGAAATGATGGCGAGGCGGCTCTTGGTACCCACAAAACGGCGGTTCGCTGTCCTGCTCGTTCTGTCCTTGTGGCATGAGGCCAAGCAGCACAGGCAAGCGAATTGGGCCTCGCTGTTGTGCAGAATATCCAGCACGCAGCCAACAACGCGCGGAAGTCGGAGAGCAAGATCAGCAGACGAAAGAGAGGGCGACAAAGGACTCCCAACGGGCGCAATACGAGCGAGAAGGAGATAAAGGAGTCCTTCAATCGGAGGCAGGCCCGCCACTCTCGGGGAGTGGCACGCCTGGACCAGGCCATCAAAGCAGAGGACGCTGCAGAGGGGTGCTGTTTGCCCACGTTTTGACTCGGAAGGAGTACTTGAAAGAGCAAGGCCCCGGGTGTGGCCCGCGCAGCGCCCTTTCGGACCCCTATAGATGCCAACAATGGATTGTGGTTATCAAGACTGGCAACGCCATCTTTCAGAAGAGATTGCTGCTTTTCGGCGTTGGAGCTCCAGTACCGGTGTCGACCACAGGAGCGCCGCCAGGGCCAGGGCGGACTGCTGTGGCGGGCGTCCGCACCATCCTAGGAGACGAGGAGACTACTGCCGTGTCTATCATGGACAGGGCCCAACACCGCTACACGTCTCCTTTGTTGGGGGGGCTCCATCTGCAAAGCCCTCAGCACCGCATCGTTCCCTTTGTATGGAGGGCTCCTTTGCTTCGCCGCTCTTTGGGTTCAGACGGCTTCCAGAGCGTATCTTCCTAAGTGAACGGGACCGTGATCTGAGAAGAGAAGAGCTGCTAGAGCTGCTACATGTACAGTCCTCGCTTGCCGCCGTAGAGCCTTCTTCTTTTAAATCACAAAGATTATTGTCGTGTGTGCGCCCGTCCATGCACAATCCTCGCTCCGTCATCCTCGGCTGCCAAAGTGACTCTTTCCAGTCCACGTGTCTAAGCCCCCGCCTTTGCCCTTTACGTGATTCTTGCAGAAAGTCGTCACGTGTTGCCGATGATTGCCGTGGTGCGACTTGATTTAGCTGCCGCTTCTCCGTCGGAACGCTCGCTTCCCTCGAAACGGAGGCGCACAGGCAATTTGAGCGGTTCCTGGAGTGCAATGCGCCAATTTTAGCTGCAGGGTCCTTCCTGCCCACGTGTTCTTCTGCAAGTGTGTGGGCTTGCTGGTTCACTGGTTCACCGGTTCACTGGTTCACTGGTTGACTCGTTCTTTGATTGGTCGATTTGGCGGGAAGGATACTTGCTTGAAAGGTCTAGGTACATGAATCACGTGTTTCCAAAACCGCTAGGCTGCGAGGATGCGGATTTGCAGGCATGGCGTTCCAGAAGTTCATATCCTGCAACGCTGCAGCCCCAACTCCCTAGGCCAAGGTTCACATGTGATCGACTCTGATGGCCTGCGCTTAAACGAAGCACATGAAATACGTTCGACTGGGAAGCTGAAAACCTGACCACCACCAGTGCAACCAGACTCATTGCGTGGCCTTCGGACTCATCGCCTGCTCGACGGACTTGCCCATAGAACGCTGCTCCCACAGAGCCTCCGTCACTAAATCCAGATCCTGGCCACCAAGGCGATGACGGGTGTACGGAAACCTTTCATTTCAATGCCAAAACTCTGCCTGCACCATACTTGAAGCTCCGTCCTGCTGCAGCGACCGCTTTCGGAGCAGCTCGTCCTCTAGGTCCTGGACTGGGCATCCAAAGTACAGCAAACGACGACGACTAAGCGATTTACGGACACCACAGCACTCTTGAAGCCCCAAAGCTGTACTGTCCCAAAACTTGGGCCAGGGAGGATAATACAACAACTTCATTAAACATGCTTCGGATCATGCTGTGAATAATCTCGTTGCAGTGCGAACATAAGTCCGCATTACGAGCTATTCGTTTGGAGCAGAACTCAAGTGTGCACTGTGTCCTCGTGCCCCCTTCAAACACAGTAGTCAGGGACGGAGACTGCGGCTACGGTTTTGGACCGTGACGGATGGAATGCACATGGTCGCGGTGCAAAATGTTTTTTCAGAAACAAGATTGACAAATCGATTCGTTTGTGAGGAGACCGGGGGTGTCCATTCTGCTGCTAAGACATGGAAAGTGTCATTCAGCCGCTTTGTTTGCAAAATTGGATGGCACAAGGTTGATACATTCAGTGTGCAATGCAAGTAGTCTGCTTCGTTTCCAGTTTAGGGATGAGCGCCTGCCTGCTTTGTCCTGTGGGGGGTGGGCGTGCCTTTGTTTCTGCACCGCAGCTTTGCTAATGAGGAATAGCGAACTCTGTTATTGCTGACTAAGAACACTGGCCGTTTTTGATCTAAATACCCGCTTGAGATATGCCAACCACTGTTGGAAAATATTAGGTGTTCATTAGGTTAGACAAATATCCCTGCGACATATGAAACCGTGTACTGAAACGTGCACATCCAGATCATCTCTGTGAGTCACTGAATGAAACTATTGTCGCTTGATTTGGTGATTTCAGAAATGTATAAGCATGTCAAGATAAGCTGCAGCAACCCATCAGCTTGACTAAGAAGGGCCTGGTTCGAATCCACAAAATTATGACATCCTTGTTAGGAACCATGTGTGAAATACCAGGACGTTTCTGAATCACAACCCTAACGGCCAAACCCTTAGCCTGCAACGGACCCGCAAAGAGCCCAAGACCGTTTTAATCAAGGATGCTACAGTTCAGAGGTGGTGGTGGTGGTGGTGGTGGTGAGGGTGCGCGGCTGTAGCCGTGACCGCCCGCACTCCTCCCCCCCCCACTTCTTTGGGCAGCTCCGTAAACGTCATCGCTGTCCTCCATGGAAGGTTCAAGAGGGGGATTTAGAACCAAGTGCAGCCAAGCATCCGAAAGGGGAGGGGGAGGGGAGGAGGAGAGGAGGGGAAGGGGAAGGTTGAAGGCGGAGGAGAGGGGAGGAAGGAAAAAGGAGAGGGAGAGGAGAGGGAAGAGAGAAGAAAAAATAAAGAGAAGAGAAAGTAGAGGGGGAGGAGAAAGAAGAGAGAGGAAAGAGAGAAAAGAGACTTAAAGTGTGAGGGAAAAGAGGGAAGGGAAAGAGTGAACAAAACTGGCTTAGGACGTGGGAAGGGTCGAAAGACTGCAAAAGCAAGCAAGCGGCGCAGCGTCGTTTTCCACTAGCGGGCATCCAGGAGTCGGATGAGCCGCACGGCCTTCAGCCTGCAGTGCGCGACATGCACGGATGAGGACCGTGTAGCACCAATCAGCTTGTGCTTGGGGGGCCCACTCACTTAAGGCACGGCTGAGAGCTGGCAGAGAATCGTTGCGGGAGTGCCGCAGACGGGCAAGGAGCCACCGTCGCACCCTACGCAGTGCAGCTGTACGTGAGAAGCGGAGGCAGAGCCGGCGCCGGCAGTGCACACCGCAGCGCAGGATAGCATGTGTTGCGACAGAGCAGAGTCAGCAGGTAAGGGGGGCCGCATTTCCGGCAATGCTACGAAGGACTGGATCCACAGCCACAAGCAGTCCGGGCAGAGTTGAGGCTGACCAGCCTCGCGGACTCGGTACGATTGGTGAGCACCGCGGTTAAAGCGACATTGGCCTTTAAAGTGAAGCGTGCAGTGACAGGCATGGCAGGTTGGCCCGGTGTGTCCACGACACCATGGGCAGGGACTGGGGGCCTGAGGCGGGGGTAAACAGAGGCCACGGCACGTCCAGCAGGCCGCCGCACGAAGGGCCTGGCAGGCAGGAGCAGCGGCAACACATTGAAGCTATAACTTCTTCCCAAGAGGGATGCATGGGGCCCCAGAATGGAGAGGAGAGCAGGAGAGAAGGGATGCCAGCCCCGTAGAGCACAGCTAGCAGGTTAGCGGAGCTGGAGCGGCTGCAGCGGAAGACATTTGGGGCGGCAACGGAGTTCCCGTTTAAAGGGGAGTGCTTCTGGGGAGGAGAGCCAATCGGCCACCGGTGCAAGGTGAGGGGGCTCAGGATTGGGGTCAGCTTCAGGGGGCGGCGGTGGGACAGCAGGGGCCGGCGGAAGCGCGCACTGGGCGAGTTTGGCCCAAACCTCCAGTCTCCGAAGGTGTTCTGCACGAATGTAACGGAGGCCAGGGCGAGTTTTTGGCACAATAGGGTTGCCGGGAGGAAGGCCAGGTCCGAGCCTAGCTCTCTGGAAGTAGCCGTGGCGCTGCTGCCATCAACATCTTGCGCCAGCGCCAGGCGGCTCCAGGGCAGGCAGCGAGGGGGGAGGGGGAGCAGACCCTGCCTCCAGCATTGGCAAGGCTCTGCTTTGCTACAGTACAACACAGCTCGGCTTCAATGGCATCCCGGAGCTGATCGACGAGAGGGGACATGGCAGGACAGCTCATGACGACATGGCGTGGAGTGCCCGGCCCGGTGCCACAGAGAGGGCAAAGGCGCGGCGAGTGCAAGTTGCGATGAAGGGCCCAGGCGTTAGCTAGGCGTTGTAGGGCGGCGTCAGCATGCAGTTTCTCAGTCCAACTACCACCGATGGCCCGGTGGAGACGAAACACGAAGCGTGACAGGTCAACAGGATGTGTGTCCGCTGGCAAGCACCAGCGCTTCCACTGTGGGGGGACTGCACACTGCACGTAAAAAGTGGGATCGCGAGATGGCTGGAAAACACGGTCGGCTAGACGGGGGAGGAGGCCCTGGACGGCACGTTTCGCCCACGCGGCGGCACTCTGGGCCCTAAGCATGGATCGCACCTGAACCCGAATAGGGGAGGTGACCATGCGGGAGTCTCGAGAAAACCAGGCAAAGGCGCCACCGCTGGCAATGTGGACGTCGGGGGAGTGGGGAGGTTACGAGCGGACGCACATCCAGCGTCTTGTGCTTCATTGCCTGCAACCAGGATCGGGAAAGGAAGGGAAGTATCGGACTGATGGCTGCGGATATCCACCCCCACTACACCGCCGCGATTGTATGCGATGTGGGCAAAAGAACGCATTTTTCCTACAGTTCAGAGGGACTCTTATGAAGATGTAACACATACCTCATAAACCTATCGTCTTCGCTTGAGGTCTCTATACTACTGGAACTCCGTAGTTTTATCCCTGAGAAGGGCGGCTTTGGGGTTGCTCAGTGTTCGCTTGGCGCTTCTACACATGCAGGTTTGTCTATATTAGGGTCCCTTTCAGGGCTTAGGTACGTAACCATGAAAAGAATGATTTATTGCTTTGAGGTTCCAAAAAAACGGTGCGAGAGCAGGCATGGATTGCAGCCCGACAATATTCAATCCATTCCCACACGAGAAGGGGGAAACCTACACTTTGACCAAGACCTAGACCCAGACCGAGACCTAGACCTAGACATAAACAACATAAACATAAAAATAAACATGAACATAAACATACATATACATATACATATTTAGATACACCTACGCCTCTGCATACACATATGCATATGCACATACCCGTATCCGTTCTGTACATATGCACATACTCATACTAGTCCTGACTCATACACATACACATGCTAATTCATACACATGTGCCCATACATGTACACAGACATATACGTACACATGTAAATATACATATGCATATACATGTCCATATACATATACAAATAGGTACATATTAATATACATGAACATATACATACATGCAAGCATACACCTTATGACACATTTTCTGTCGAGCGTAGCAGGGCTCCCAACAAGTTTGCACCTTATGACATATACACATGCATATAGCTATACCTATACACCTGTACCAATGCCTATATACCTGTACCCGTACCTGAGCCTGTACGTATACGTATACGTAGACATATACGCACACGTGGACGTCTACGTATACATACACATACATGCATACATGCATATATGCAGATATGCATATATGCAGACATACATGTGTGTTTTCGCGCGTAACAGTTGTGACAATCAAGAAAATGATAAACAGTAGTATTGATAGGAGAAAGGATTGATCAACAAGAGTACTGATGCTTATACTCATGGGAGCAAGCACACTCGCGAGTAAGACAACAGCAAGATGCACTTCATTAGTCATCCCTTGTGCTTTCAGCACAGGTCTTAAGTAAAAGTCGTCATCGCAGCCGACGCCGCAGCAGCAAGGGGAGTACAGTAGGAGTGCTAGCTGTAGTGGTTGCTGTGAGATCAGCACAATTGCTAGCTAATGCCATCAGTGCATCTGGTGTCCTTGGACTTCTGCACCAGGCCTTGGGGCAGGGCAGGCTTTGGAGCTTGAGCAGGGCTCCCGCGGAGAAGCAAAAGTGCCTGAATTACGTAGGCAGGCCCTTCCAATGACTTTAAGAAAACTCTCTGTACCTCCATGCATGCACAGGTAACACTAACATTCTCAGGATTTCGAGTTCCATGCTGGTTTCGAGCCGGGCACAGCGCTCATCTGCCTGATGAAAGCGTGCAGATGCAGAAAGCTGAGACATCAGACCGCGGAGATTCAGAGAACTTTAGGGTGTTCTGATGTGTTCGGTCGGTTTGGAGCTCAGCTTACTGTCACATATCCCCGGCTCCAAACGTTATGCATGGACGACACATTCTGACAGCCCAAACCCGCAGTGCACCCCTGGACTTCGGATTTCATCGTCATCTCTTCACCAATCTTCGGGTTCAGCTCTTGGGATCTGTCGGTAACGTCCAGATCAGTGCGATCTCACCACAGTTTGCTGCGGCTTTCCGTCGCACCTCGGCGATCTCGGGCCGCAGCTGCTGCAGCTGCACCGCAAAGGCCGCGCTGGCCTCGTCTTCTGGGTGCTGTGTAGGAGTCACTCAGCTTTCGCCGGCTTGGGGCTTTAGCACCATACTGCGCTGACATGAACTCAACCTCAAACTCCAAAAAATAGAACAGTCCGAAACTCAAGCTTTGCAAGTACCATGGGTGCCTGCTCAAGGAGCTTGCAACGAGAAATTGGACCGACAGGTAGGGATCTACCAAACTGTTCGCGGCCAGAGCGGCAGTGACGATTTGCAGTTTCCGCACTTATGTCTTCATCCTTCTTTGTCGGCAGCTACGAGGTGTACCGTGAAAGAGACCGACTCGCCCGTGCAAAACTCCCAGGAAATCACTGGGGCGGTTTCAGGCGGCAGGAGCTATCCCGGCCCTCCCGGCTATCCCATCTCGTCCTTTATTTCACTTTCCCGGGCGGCCTTCCGGTTCGCCGTGGTTTCCTCCACCAGCGCCTGATGCTCTCAGAGTCTCTTGTCAGAGTCTGAGAAACGCTGCTGAAAGAAAACTAGTATCTTATATAGAATATAGAGCAGCCTGTCTTGGCGTCGTCATACACACAGACACGCTCGTCCTCTAACCTCATCATCAACATCCTCATCACTATCATGATAATTAATCTGGTCATCTTCACCGAAGATCAATCCTCTCCTGACATGGAATGTACCTGAGGCAGCCTGAATCAGCATTCATCGGCAACGTCCTCACCAGCTTCTCTGCGAGGACCATCATGGCCATGATCAGCTGCAGTATCTGCTTCCAATAATGGTGATAGTGGCAGGGGTCACGATAGTGGCGCTGGTGCTAGCGCTGGTGCTACCAGTAGGCGACGGCGGCGACGCCGACGGCGAGGACGAGGACAGACAAGGACGAGGACGGACGAGGACGAGGACGGTGCTGGTGGTGGTGGTGCTGCTGCTGCTGATGGCGAGGATGGAGCTGATGGTAGTGACGGTGCTGAGGGTGAGGATAAGGATGAGGATGACGATGGCAACGACGACGATTACGACGACGATGATAACAACGACGATGACGCCTTCTCTCACCACACTGTGCGGATTTGCTTTAACGATCCGAATAGTCGTATACGAAACTGCCTCAAACACCAACTTAGCTGCCGAAACACGGAATACCCTGAAAACATGGAAACCCGAAATTACCACTACGCCCTGAACAAGCCCTGAGCAACCAGAGCCCAGACCTCCCTTCTTCGGAAGGCGACTTGCAGCTCGCTCTGCACGTCCTAGAAGGTTTTGTTTCAGGGCTCAGGTGCTTCAGTTGACGATGGTGCTCACGATGTCTCGGGGGCTACCCTTGTTGACATACAGCAAATGGAAGCTCTGGATGGAAGCGAAGCTTTCAGCGAGGATTTTGCATGATGCGGCCGTCTTCATGTATCAGCTTAACAGTATACATAGTATACGATCAGTATCGCCGCCATGGCGGTGACAACCTGGAGGAACTTCGCAAAGAGTATGGAGCTACTGAATATTGGCTGCAGCTCCGGGGTAAGTGCCAAGGCTGCAAAACAGAAGCAATTCACCGCAATCAAACTCTAAGGACGCTACATGTGACCTGTCGGAACATTTCGGAACATTCTGCTAACTCGTCCATGCACCCGTCAGGCGCCTCTGTGGCCAGCGCCCCGGCATGAGCCGCTCGACGAAGCCCACTGGCGACGGCAGAAAGTTGAGCGTCTTCTGCCTGGAGAGGCAGGGCTGTGTAGGATGATGCAAGAGAGTTGCAACGAGTAGTACCTGCATGCATTCAGTAGCACAGAACTATAAATTTAAGCCCCAGCGAGCATTTGAGGTGACGGAGCGGCATGACAGGTGCACTACCCGCTAATGTCCGTGCTGCATGTGGTGTTCATTACTTGTCTCCTGCATTGCTGCTGGATGGGACGCGAGGGCCATGGCCACATGTTGCAAGAATCCTCACAAGATACAGTGTCGGAAGTATGTACGAGTACACAAAGACACAGCCAAGAATCCCACTGCCAGATCCAATAAGCAGAGATATCTCGGCTCCGTTGCCTTCAGCTCCTCCACCTTCCGGATCCAGACTTCCTTCTCGCGGAAGGCCTCCATCCCGAATATATACAAGCAATGAAAGTTTTGAGGATTTAAGGGTTCGGTTTCGGGGAGCTCGCAAACAACCACCAACATTGAAGTGCTTTAACCATGTTCTCCATTACTACACTTCCCAACACCCTCAGAGCCAAGGACGAGGAATCCAGATCCACGGTCTAGCCAAACCCTCACGGCCCTGAAGGCCTGCCTTGACAGAGTGGTCTTTGCACTCGGATATCGCAGCTTCCACCTGGATCTTGGGCTTCCGGCTGTCAGTGTTCAGTTTCACTTTTCGTGCATGATCACTGCTCTCAACAAGGTTTGCTGCTTCTGCCGTCTGGGCTGAACCGTTGGAGCTTTGCAGGAAAGGCAAGTCCAAAAACTCAAGTGACCAAGCCTTCGTTGATGAACAAAGCAAGCACACTGGGCTAGCATCGGCAGGACACTTTACTTTACTGCTTGATCACGACCAAGATGCAACGACACAAATGATCTGCAACTGTTCTCTTCCCGAGCTCTCACACCTCAAGTCACAACGGCAGCCATGTGGCATCCGACGACGCGGCCACCGTCAGGAGTTAAACAGAATTGCTCGAAATCTTCTGCCAGCTGCATGAGCAGCACACGCGCCGAGCGCGTCTTTAGAAAGTCTGTCATTGAATTAATGGCTCAGCGTTGAGAGGCCTTCACCACATCCTTGAAGTCCATCAGTGCCTGGTAAGCTGCCTTGGCATCCGCTGCATTTACTTTCGACATCATATAAGGGCCCACATCCTTGCCCAAACTGAACTTGTTGAAGGCATTGTAGACGTCCATGGTCTGCGAAGCCGGCACGGATGAAATCATGTGCCCTATGGCTGCATTGATAGCCGTGTAGTCCGCAAGCGTCGCCACACCTTTCGAGTCCACGTTGGCAATGGCCTGGCTGTGCGCCAAAACACCTGCCTTCAAAGCCGCTGGGTCCATTGAAGCACCCATCTTCAGCATGGTGCTGATGGCCTGAGGATATCCCGGTGACCCACCGAAGAGTTAGATTAGATTTGCTGGGGTTATCAATAGGAATAGGATTGCTGGGCTATTACCTTTAAGCGGGGTCCGATGGCCTTGAGCACGTCCAAAGCATTCTGTGTGGGCAGCTTGGCATAAACATCGGAGGTCCAGTCGATTTCCTTCAGGAACGGATAGGACTTCTCCGACAGCACTTTCGCCGCATCATCGATCCTGTCCGCATATGCCGGAGCTGCGCCCAGCATGCCCAGTGCTCCAGCCCCCACGGCTGCAGGGGCCACAGTGCGAGCAAAGCGGCCGGGCCCAGGCACAAAGGCCGGGAGGCTGCAAAGGCAAAGCCCCAAGATCAGGATTGCAACTGCGCGTGCTGCCTTCGCCATGACTCAAGAGTTCCTACAACGGCTTACCGGGAGATGTGTCTGACCTCAAGCCCAAAAGCCTGCACAGAGCAGTTTGGGCTAGCATCCACACTGTAATCTTCCGAAGTGACCTCGGTAAACCGAGGCCCTCTGGTGCATCTGTTTCCCTGAAGCCAGCTTCGCCGGCCTCCTGGATCCTTCTTCGGCATGCTTCCACCTCCTTGCAAGGCAGCAGGGCTTATTTTTCATGCATGCCAAGCATGACGTATAAACCCTCATGCAACCAGAACCCGCAACGAGTGGGACTGACCTCGTGAGCAACAAGACGCATCATCACCGAAAGATTAGCACTGTCCTTGCTGTTATGGGGGCTGTTTCGAGGCCCAATTCCCATCTGGGCCTGGGCTGCACTACGATCCGGAGTAAGGGTGTGCTTGTGGGCAGCACCTAAGCCTCAGCCGCAAGATCTTCGGCCCCTGCCTGGGCCACACAACTCTTCTGAAGAACTCCCAAAATCGAACCGAATAGCACCCAGGCACCCAGACCCAAATCTCCTGCTCCTTGGAGAGCCGGCCTGCTTCGAGCCCGAGAAGCTCACCTGAGAGGTCAACATCCAACCTTCACCTCAAGCCCGAATCGCCGAAGTACGGTTCCTGGTTCCTGCCCAGCTGCTGCGCAGGGAATTTCCAGCTTCTCTCTGCGCCTCTGGGGCAACGACTTGTGCAGGTTTGCCCAAGCCTACTGGGCATCAGGCAGCTGCACCCGCATACTTCGGCATCTTTCTAAGACATGCATTGCCAGACTTGACGTCCGTCCCACATCTTCTATCCCAGACAAGGCTTGCAACCAGGACACCAAAGACAGCACAACTAACCCCAAGCATAGCGGCATAGCAGAACTATTCCTTGCCCGGCAGGGGGTGAAGCGCAAAAAGCCCGGCAAAAGAGCGAAATTCGAGTGTCTCAACAGCTGAACTCTGACCCTTCACCCAAAGGGCCTTCAGGTCGGATCTGCGGGCGGTGACCTCCTCGCCCGCTGCGAGGAGGGCCTCTGATCCAGGCTGTTGCGAAGGGGCTTGGGGATATGTCTGCCCGGGTGCAGCTGGAGAAGCTACAAGCCCTCTGCTGCTCAATGGACTCTGCAGCGGAACCTTGCTGAATTTCTTCTACCGTTACTGGGGTGTCAGCTTTATGCTGTAGATCTTGGATAAGTTTGAGCTCGGCGATGCTTCGGAAGGTAGTCTCTGACAAACGCAGCGCGACGAGAACAAAAGACATGATGAAGATCCCTTCCGAATGTAATCGGCACATCCCAGCCCCGCAGTTCGTAAGAGCGGAAAACGGCAAGCCTGCAGGATATCCCGCAACACAACTCAGGAAACATACCCATGGATGGACATCCCCTTTATGCTGCCCATCACCTGTCGCCCGTCGTTGAGCTCCCACTCGAGCTTCCCACACTCATCATCTACATGTGCCAGCTGTCGCGTAAAACGAAGCATCTCCTGAGGTTGTTTTCCCACCCCCTCGCTTCATACAGCAGCAAACAGGCATTAGATTAGATGCTTTCAGTTCAACCAAATCTAGCAGCAGGACTTTGACTAGCTTTTGGATCGTTTGACTTTCTGCGATGCCAGAGCCCGTGCTAGGACCCCAACCCCGGGTTGCCCGGCAATCCCCCCAATGGAATTGAAGACTGGGAACGTCTGAAAGGCCTTGTTTTTTAGTCTCAGGACCGCAAGTGCCTCCAGGAGTCCGCTTGCACTTCTCTGACAGAATCCTTGAGAGCCAGAAGCTCGGCATCCTCCTCCTTGATCTCCTGGTGCCTTTGACCCAAGACCTCGGCAAAAAGGACAGCCTAAGGCCTAAAGGGCTTCCGACTTCAGGGTGCTTCGAGATTCAAAGCTCGAGGCGCCCGAACCTGAACTTTCCACGATGCAGGACTCTTGCAAACATGCCACCGCAAGCTGTCACAGAAGTACTGCGAGTAACAACAATCATAGCACCCGTGCTTCACATCAAGCTTCCTCGTGTGTAGAACGAGAAAGCTTCTCAACACAAAAACACAGACACACACGCACACACACACACACATCTGCACACGCAAAGGCCGCAGAGAACAGGAACCATGGAAGACGTCACCTACCAAAAAGTCCTGTTCCAAGAGGGCTCGCTTCCAACATCAGACCGACTCTGCCCGCACATAGCAAGGCATCGGAAGCCGCACGAAAAAAGTAAAAGAAGACCCTGCCCAATCTCAAACTCCATTGATGCCGAGAGGATTGAGCGCTTGCCCATAAATCGGCTGTGGAACCTGCTGTTGCCGCTCGACTTCCTGCTCCGCCATCCAGAACTCTTGCATAGTGGCCTCCAAACACATTGGATAGGCTTCAAATCGTTCGTAGCTGCTTTGACCGCAGTGCACCGAACGGCACACTCACGCACTGGAGATGTTTTGAAAATCCATGCAAATCCATGCCACCTCGGATCGCACCAATACCTTCGCCACAATTGCGGCAACGGGTAGACTCACAAGTACCGACCACGATCCAGGAAAGCCAAGCGCAACGAACACTCCACTGAGTTCAAGGTTCGACATTTCAAACAAGCCCGGCGAAGCATTGGACCTGAGAGGAGGTCATCCAAACGCCATCTGCGATAACTATTTCAAACCCCGACCCCGAACCGATCGATGTTGTGAACTGAAAATGACGACCACCAAGAGGAATGAGAAGAAGCGATGCATCCCCCCTGAAATCTGCAAACCGCAAACTGCCAACTGTCTGTGAACACGTCTTTGGTCAGAACTCTGTAAAGCCGAATATGTTGAATCCTTCAGCACCTGAGCAGCTAGCACCACACTCACAACTCTGTCACCAGCAATGCCCACAAACTCGACAAGTCACCCCGACGGGATAAGGTGCAGGACGTGCAAGCGGTTTAGACTGTGACGGAGTGGGCGCCCGTACAGAAGCAAAGGCAACAACTCCAGTCGTGAAAACCCCTCAATTGCAGACTCGGACCTCCACCAATTGTTCCAACCGGTGCAGCTCCTGCTGTGCCAACAGCTGTCCTGTGGCTTGCGGCTGAGGGTTTTAAGTAGGCTTCTCTTTGCTCTTGGACGCGGCCGCGGCCACTGAAATTTCAGACCAAAAGCCCGACGACAAACAGCTGTAGGAGCCATGACACTGAATCCATACCCTGCACATCCCAAGTCCGGCAGGCAGCGAAGGGGAGCATCCCGATGGGTGTCACCGAGGCAGAGATTGGGGAGTTTCAAAGCTTGAAGGATTTGACAACGAAGAAGCGTGGAAAGGAAGGTCCACTATTTCTGAACCGTGGCTGAAAGTCGAAGTCTGATCAGTCGAAAGATTGAAAAGGTCTAATCTTCGAAAGTTTGAAAGATTGAAAAATTTGTGGAGCATGGCCGACAATGTTTCAAAGCTGGAGCTATTGTTGTGAAAGATTGACGTTCCAGACTCTCAAGCTTTCAGTGCTGATCGAACTTGGCCACAGCGAAAGCTTTTTCAGGAGATCGAGTTCCAAGCAGCTGGTCAGATCGAAACTTCCAAAGTTCGACAGTTTCTCTAACCCTCGAGCACGAACACTAACACCCTCACTCGGGACACGCTGGAGAATCCGCTAACACCCTCTGAGCCCTGGAAGGTGGAAGGCAGCCCAAGGCCCAAGTTTGCTCAGGCCGAGAGGCGCTGCGCCTCGATTCGCAGATCCTCCCGAACAACCTGTGGAGTCTGTACGTGTTGAGGCAGAGTTCAGATGTCCGGGTGCTCGTTTCGAGTGGCTCCTAGCTTCAAGCACATAGAGTTGAAAGCTCACCGTTTTGGGCGTCGGTGTTTGCCTGAGCCTTGGCATTTAGCGTTTGGAGCTTCTCGCAAGCTTGAGCTGCAGAGTTCATCGGTAAAGAGTCCACTCGGACAACGGACGAAAGTAGCACAGCAGAAGGAATCCGAATCGCTTGTTTGTCGAATTGTCGGCTGTCAACTTCAAACCATGGGTTCCCTCACTGAACAGAGGCGAACACTGAACCTGCAAGCCCTGACGGTGAGAGAATCCTGAAACAGACAACCGCAAGACTAGAAACGGACACAACCAACTTCCGCTCCTAGTGCCAATGTCCTCACAGTTGAGCCACACATTCCCAAATCCTCAGCCAAAACACATTCAACGTGAAAACTGAAACCCAAAAGCCCTGACAGAAGCTGGAAGCCAACTAGAGCCATTTGGAACCAAGTGCGGCAGCTAAGATTCTGAAGCACACCAGCCCCTCCCAGCTTGGAAGGCACCGGCCTGCATGTCGGCCTCCGTCTGACGCAAACGACGGCTCGAGCTCTGCGCCTCGAAGCGTGCCCGGGCGATCTCGCGGTCCTTCGGGGCTTCGGGCACTTCAGGGTTTCGGGCTGGTCTTTGGAATGATTCAAGGTTTAGAGTTTAAGGTCCAGGGACCCCATATGCGCCTGGTAGTAGT
The DNA here is from genome assembly GCA_003297005.1 of Symbiodinium sp. clade A Y106. Classification (NCBI taxonomy): domain Eukaryota; class Dinophyceae; order Suessiales; family Symbiodiniaceae; genus Symbiodinium; species Symbiodinium sp. clade A. The sequence continues at coordinate 33,724 of BGNK01001165.1, read as the reverse complement.
AGTTGTAGTCGTAGTCGTAGTCGTAGTCGTGGTCGTGGTCGTAGTCGCAGTCGCAGTCGCAGTCGCAGTCGCAGTCGCAGTCGCAGTAGTAGTAGCAGTAGTAGTAGTAGTGAGTAGTGGTAGTAGTAGTAGTAGTAGCAGCAGCAGCAGCAGTAGCAGTAGCAGTAGCAGTAGCAGTAGCAGTAGCAGCAGCAGTAGCAGTAGCAGTAGCAGTAGCAGTAGCAGTAGCTGTAGCAGTAGCAGTAGCAGTAGCTGTAGCTGTAGCTGTAGCTGTAGCTGTAGCAGTAGTAGTAGTAGTAGTAGTAGTAGTAGTAGTAGTACTAGTACTAGTACTAGTACTAGTACTAGTACTAGTACTAGTACCAGTACCAGTACTAACAATGATAGTGTGTTGATAGTCGTATAGCAGTAGTAGTAGCAGTAGTAGTAGCAGTAGCAGTAGCAGTAGCAGTAGCAGTAGCAGTAGCAGTAGCAGTAGCAGTAGCAGTAGTAGTAGTAGTAGTAGTAGTGGTAGTGGTAGTGGTAGTGGTAGTAGTAGTAGTAGTTGTTGTTGTTGTTGTGGTAATAGTAGTAGTAGTAGTAGTAGTAGTAGTAGTAGTAGTAGTAGCAGCAGCAGCAGCAGTAGTAGCAGTAGTAGTAGTAGTAGTAGTAGTAGTAGTAGTGGTAGTGGTCGTAGTAGTAGTAGTAGTTGTTGTTGTTGTGGTAACAGTAGTAGTAGTAGCAGTAGTAGCAGCAGCAGCAGCAGTAGTAGTAGTAGCAGTAGTAGTAGTAGTAGTAGTAGTGGTAGTAGTAGTGGTAGTAGTAGTAGTAGTAGCAGTAGACAATACCTGGCACACGCACACAACACTGCTAAACTCCAAGCCCCAAACCGCTACCCTAGGTATGAACTATAAACCCCAAGCCCATGACTATGTGACAGGCTCGAGTCTTAACCTATGTCGGGCTCAGGGACTGATGTTGGAGTGGACGGGCGTAGGGTTTAAGATGGGAGGCATTCGATCAAAACATCAGGTCAGGCTCGTGGCACATAATTGCCCAGAAGAACTACCGCTTCCACTACCACTACCGCTACCACTACCACTGCTATTCCTATTTTTCTGAGTATTGCTGCTGCTGCTGCTACTACTATACTACTACTACTACTACTACTACTACTACTACTACTACTACTACTACTACTACCACCAACACATTATCATTGCTAGTATTGGTACTGGTTCTAGTACTAGTACTAGTTCTAGTTCTGGTACCAGTACTAGTACTACTACAACTACTGCTACGAAACTGCTAAACAGGGAAGGCTATGATGGTGAATTTACTGCAGCACACTACACATGATTGAAGCAACCCGCCTCCAGTGCTAGCCTCTGTACCGCTTGGTCGTAGCGCTCGGAAATCTGGCGGCACTCCTGGATGATTCGGCGTTGGGCGCACAGCTAGGCTTTTGGGTTGGCCCCGTTGGAACAGTGTAAATGCTTGAGCCCTTGGACTGGGCTGGCTGCAGGACCCAGGGTAGCAGACTGGCTTTGGAGTGCCTGGAGCACCTCTATAACCCCACACCAATTACCTTTCGGTCAATTGGGTCCCATTCAATCAAGTCGTTTGTATGAGGCGTTCAGGGATTCTGGCAAGTAATGGGCAATCCGATTTGCCCCAAGCCCAAAGCGCCAAGCGAAAAGAGAGATACGACTTAACACGAAGAAACTCTGGAGGCCCCCTGCGACAGATTCCAAGTGCCAGAAGACAGACAGCCCTGAGGGCAAGACACCCCGGCCCGGGCAAAAGCCGCGAGCCTCGTGGAGGCTCGCGCAGCGCTGTTCCGCAGCAGCGCCAGCCGCTTGCTCCTCCGGAAGCGATCCCTGACGCCCTCGAATCCGAGCCTCCGAAGTCCAAACGCTGGCAAAGATTTCTCATATTGTAGGAGCTCCGAACTTGTATTGCCTCGCCTTGGCTTTGCAAGGCAATCTAGCTTTTTGAGGCCTCTTGGCCCTTTCCTTGCCTTATCGGATTTTGTGCTCGTGTCTGCGGAACCGAGGATCTGACGAAGCTCAAGATTCAGTTGTTTTAGCATCCAAGCCATTCTGTGAGAAGCACGGAAACTTTGAGAGGCTGCATGAGTCTTGATTTCCGGGATCCTCAGCTGCTTAGCTGAAACTGAAACCTTGAACTCCAGGCAGGAGGGCACGCGGAGTACGTGGAGCTCGGGGTGCCTCCCGTAGGCAGTAGGCCTGCTGGGCCGCGTGCTGGCCCGCCAGCCCCGCCTTCTCACGGAGACTGACAATCGCTGCCTGCCGCGGCTCACGGCGCATGCTGCAGGAATCAAAACTGCCAGATTGTGGCCGGGAGGCCAGCTACCGTGAAAAAGTAAGACACGACGCTGCAAGCCTGACGGGATGTCAGCTCGGAGATCAAGGCATCAGTGCTTTGCTCCTGTGAAGATGCTTCTCAGCTTCAACTGCGACCGGGCCAAAGCAGAGTGCCAATTACCCTCGCGAAGGAAAAGTTGAGAGTTCTCGCAGACTCTCGCAATCAAACATTGACAGCAGGTCCTTGTACTTCTGGGCCTCAAGTGACTCAGCAGCGAGCTGTCGTCCGCGCTTTTCTGCAGCTTCCCGTGCCTGCTCCTCGCGGCTGAGCTGGCGTGACAAAGCCTCGAACTTGTGACAAAGGTAGTCGATGGAGTGCTCGGCCTCCCGCAACTGCGGGCTCAGGTACGGTCGAGGAGAGATCCGCTCCCCCTTTTGCAGTTCCAATGGTGGCGGCGAGGGCGCAGGGCTCACCGGCAATTGCGAGCGGTGTCCGANCAACTTGGTCTCTGCGCTCCGTGACCTGTTCCAGGCGGCTCACTGCGACATCCAAATCTCTCTCGCAGCAAAAGAAGGGTCGCAAATGCAGCTTGTTCACTCCGGAATTGCCTTTTCTCGGAGTTCTCGGCCTCCCGCAACTGCGGGCTCAGGTACGGTCGAGGAGAGATCCGCTCCCCCTTTTGCAGTTCCAATGGTGGCGGCGAGGGCGCAGGGCTCACCGGCAATTGCGAGCGGTGTCCGANCTCGGCCTCCCGCAACTGCGGGCTCAGGTACGGTCGAGGAGAGATCCGCTCCCCCTTTTGCAGTTCCAATGGTGGCGGCGAGGGCGCAGGGCTCACCGGCAATTGCGAGCGGTGTCCGAGGTGCCTGGAGTGTGGTGTCACAGGCGACAGATGCAGCCGTTCTTGCAGACGCGGCGTGGGACTGCCCAGGGGAGCTAAGGGCTGCGATAGCATGGCAAAGCTACAGCAGATCCCATGCAGTCATTCGGGAAGAAGTTGTGTGCGGACTCTGGACATGTTGAGCAGACAGACTAAGCTTGCTGTGAATTCGGACGCTCATTCACGGTTCTTTTGTAGACGTGATATGGCTGCATCAACATCCAGAGAGCTCGAACACCCAGCTCAAAGCGCCACACCGCCGGTCGCACCGCCTTCTCCACCACAGCAGCATTCGCATGCCACTACGAAAACTCATTGACCGAAACCTTAAACTAAAAGAGCTGTGAAGACTGAGCCTGAACTCATGAACCCTCGCTAAATAAACCCAAGATCCAAGTGCGTCAAGCTACTGGGCTGCACAGAACCGCAGCTGAAGCTTCTGATTTTCCGACTTACAGGACTGCCACACGCTTCCTCACTAGTAGAAATGTACGACCGTGAAGCGTCACGCTGTGAACCCATTGAAAAAAAGGATCCGGGGTTGACTGCAAGGCTACTTCCTTGGTATTCATGTAAAGGTGCTTCGGCATGTTCTCAAACTGGTCCGGACCAGCTGGTACCAGGTGCTGCCAAAGAAAGTCTTTCAGAATGTGCGTGCTGTGATAGTTGTACAAATCATTCAGATCTTCGATAATATAGTAGCCTCCAGGCTTCAGGAAACGCAAGAACATGTTGCGAAATGTTTGAACCATAGCTTCACCAATGTGGTCTCCGTCATCAATAATGATGTCGAACCGGATGTCTTTGTCTGCTCTTTCGTCTGCCAACAGCTCGCGGTGCAGTCTTGACACATCCGCGCCGACAAGGCTGGACGCGCGGTAAGTGTGAATCTTGTCAATATCGAAGGGCTCCAGCGTGTAGAGCTTGTGCTTGAAGAACTCGAAGACCTCAGGAACCAAATCCACTCCTACAATGCGGTCAACACCCACAGGTCGGAAGAAGCGTTCGATGGATGCAAGAGATTGACCCATACAGATCCCGATTTGCATGACGCGCAGCTGTGGGTATCCGTTGTGGCCATCGTTGTGTATGCGCATGTACCTCTCGGTCCGTATAGATTCGAAGAGCTCGTCGTAGGGGTAACAATGCGACGGGGTGGAGTGGCAGCCCTGATCACCTCCTACACACCATTTTCCATCCTTTTGCACCACTTCGTTAACAATAGACCGTGCAGGATGGTCCTGCGACAGCTGGGACAATACCCGCCGCTGCAAGGTGAGAGCCCCACGGCCGAGCCTGTATGCAAGCTGCCAGTCACTGAATTGCTCGTCTGGGAGCGGGCGAGTCCGGGCGAGTGGCGATGTGTGAACCGCGCAGTCTTTGCAACAGCGACATCGGATTTCAGACAGGACTGGCACCATCATCGCCCTGAATCTCGCCATGGCCGTCGCATCTCCATCCCGTCCGAGCTCGAACGCGGCTTCCAAGAGTGCATCTATGTCAAACTGGAACTGCAAAGCTTGGGACCTTCCGCTATGGAATCGGGACAAGTTGCGCATGCGAAGCAGTACATGTGGACAAACGAACTTGGCAGAGGTAGCACATCCATTCGCGATGTAAGACTCTGCACCTGTAGCTAGAACCGGCAGGCCCAAGTGCATCCACTCCCATTGGGTGAATCCAACATCTGTCATGCCAGCAAGGTTCCACCAGAACTCTGCGAGGCCTACACGTATGGGGGTCCTTGAGAGGTCCAGTGGTGTTACAGGGGTCAGCATGCGTGAGTAGATTTTTAGCAATGCCCAATCCACTTCCACCCGTCTAAGGATGGCTCTGGAGGATCTTCCATGGCTAAAGATTCCAGATGCCCGTAAGCCAGCAAAAGCTTCCGGTTTGTGTAGCGAATCTGTCAGGTTCTCCCATCGCGCGGACCGCGTCACAGAGAAGAAGCCCTTCCAAAGCTCCGGCACATGCCCAAATGGATCCTTCCTCCAAGATGCAGACGCATTGACTATCCTCCAAGGCAAGGTCATAACAAGGTCGCAGGTGAACTCCACACACACTTAAACAAAAAACACTGGACGCTTGGACCTTTCCGGCAACCCGTGCCCGTGTCCTCTGAAATCGGGCAAGTGTTTGCGGATTCTTCACTGCTAAGCATGCAGACAGGCCAGCAATCAAGCCCTGTGGGCACTCAGGGAAGCCAACAAATCGCCCTTGGAAGCTTGTAGCTGGCGTCAAGTAGATTTGTCCTGCTCAAGGCAGCAACCCCAGACCCAGAGGTTTGCCTAAAGAACGCCCATGACTGCTACACGCGAGCCAAGCCAAGCCAAACCAAGCCAANCTTGTAGCTGGCGTCAAGTAGATTTGTCCTGCTCAAGGCAGCAACCCCAGACCCAGAGGTTTGCCTAAAGAACGCCCATGACTGCTACACGCGAGCCAAGCCAAGCCAAACCAAGCCAATCCAACACCAATTTCAGAATGGCCTAGGCGCTGGCCTACGTAATTACCCTCACTTCGGCATTCTCCAGATGTTTGAGGCTTGGCATTCATGATTCACTTTGCAGAAGAGGAGGAAATATTNCCAACACCAATTTCAGAATGGCCTAGGCGCTGGCCTACGTAATTACCCTCACTTCGGCATTCTCCAGATGTTTGAGGCTTGGCATTCATGATTCACTTTGCAGAAGAGGAGGAAATATTTCCGGTGAGGTGGCGCAGTACCGACGCATAAACACCAGAGGCCGTTTCGAAAGTTGCAAGCACACGGTAGAGGAGTCATCTTGTAGTTTTAAGCCTTACTTGCTTTCCCAGTTCCGCAACCGTAACTCTACTTGGCAACATCTCCCCCTCTGCACCACTAAAATATGACCAATCAGACTCGTCAACTCGTCCTCGCCGGAGACGTGCATTGGGGAAGGCAACGGCATCGATTTCGTCGCAAATGCCCGCTTCATCCTCGATAAGCTGTGACTCTGACTCTGACACCTTAACATCGAATGCCACCTTCGAGAGAGCTTTGGCCCACTTGACATACAGGCGGTCTGCCACTCCATCATGTGCATTGTCAGTGCTCACCGTTTCCGAGGACACGGCGCTGGTCAACACCCCCTGCAACAAATTGTAAACTGGACGCAAATCCGCAGCAACGGCTTCGTAGCGTTCGGCCAGAGTTGTTGGAGAATATTTAAAAATTTGCCCTTCAATCCATGCCCCGCTGGCAGCCAAGAACGTGGGGCTGCAGACGAAGGAGTGCTGTTGCCGGAAGGTCCGAGACACCAGAAACTCCAGTAGGGACCACTGACGCATCCAGCAGTGGATTCATGCATGCAATGTCAGTGTCCTATGAACTGCTGAGTGTCGAAATCTTTCGGAAACACACAACCATTCGCTGCAGCAGCACGGATGGACCTTCAATCACCCAACCCAAGCGTACAAAACGCAACATGCCTGATCGTGCACATGCATGAGTTTACAAACCTGCTGAACTATGAGACTTTGTGCGAAAACCCCTTATAAGTCTGTCCATCTCTAAACGGCTCCGAACGGGGATGACACGAGGCCAGCCGCTCCATGCCGCTCCTAAACTTAGGTCCTGAAAATGACCATAAAAACAGGAGACTTCTGCAATCTACTGCTTTAGCTTTCTGTCCTCCAAAACTGTTCGAGCTTTGGGGGACCATCCGGAGAAACGTGCCCTTACATGGAAGCAATGCGCACACTGGGCCTTCGTCACCTATGCAAGATTGCGCAACAAGACGGCCACCTCTCAGCGAATTAATTGCTTTAGGATTCTAGGATCCCATGAACACTGAAGTTTCCCGAGCTTGCCCTCAAGCGCATCCATCGGACAATCACGACTGTTGTTGACTTGCGAAACCACCCTTGGAAAGCACCAGCCGATTCCGACGACTTGGATTTGGTCAACTGGATGATTCAAGCTCAGATGTTGTCAAACTTGGGCCCTCAAATGAATGAATCAAACCCAATGACAAATTTCCGATGTAGTAAGTTTTTGACACACCCCAGTTTCAAACGAAAAACAGCTCCAATGCATTGTGCCACTCAAGTTCGAGATGGACCGAATCAAACCGTGTTTTTTGGCATTTTCTCTTGCGAAGCTTGTCCAAATGGTTACAATTTTCAAGCTTTTTTGGTGCTGGCATGCAAATCTTCCAAAAAAACACGCGGACCACAGCGTTTCCGCGCGCAAAAACGGGACCACGGCAAACACTCCCCATGCAATGTTGGACATGTTGGCAGGAACTTATCAAGAGCATTACAAAACGAGGGACGGCGAGCCTCATGTGCATCCGAGGTGAGACAAAGGAACGTGTAGGTGAAACAACAATATAAGAGGCATTCATACAGGAGCATCGTGCGCATCGTGGGTGAGACCAAAGAAAGAACAAACCCTCCCAAGACCCGCCGAAACCCACCCCAAACCCACAAACCCACCCCCAAACATGGTCAAACCCACCCAAACCCAGGCGCAAACCCCACTCAAACCCATTTCAAGCCTTACCCACCCAAACCCACCCCAAACCCAGCCCAAACCCACCCCAAACCCACCACACACCCAGCACAAACCCACCCAAACACACCCCAAACCAGTCCAATCCCCTTCTAAGCGTGGTCAAACCCACCCAAACCACGCCAAACCCACTCAAACCCATTTCAAGCCTTGCTAAACAATGGTCAAACACCAAACCCAGCCCAAACCCACCCAAACCCACCCAATCCCCTTCTACAAATGGTCAAACCCATTACATTCCCGCTATGGGACTTAAAATACTTAGTACCCACGAGGCGGTGTCGCTTGCCACAGGCATTCCAGTTTTATACAACGGTTTTTGGCAAAGCGTAAACGCATCACTTGGAACCGCTGGGCGTGTAAAAAACGATTGCTGATCTGTCTCAAAACATGCTGCGCTGGCAATCGGGCGCGGGCACCAACATCGGAACCTCAAACATTGGTCACTTGTGGCAGATGGTGCTGTCAATAGAATGTACTGAGCAATATGGCTCTCTCTGGGGGGGGTATTCCAGCTCTCCACTCTGTGGCAGCTACAGGCCTAAATTCGAGACATAGGGTAGAATCCGGTACTTCGGAGCACTGTCGATTCGCGGGCCTACGGCCCGCAGCTCGAGAGATCTTAGGGGCTCTAAAGTGCTTGCAAAACGGGATTTANGTACTTCGGAGCACTGTCGATTCGCGGGCCTACGGCCCGCAGCTCGAGAGATCTTAGGGGCTCTAAAGTGCTTGCAAAACGGGATTTAAGGGGCTTTTCGCGCGCGGCACTTCGAAGTCACCGTTCGCGAGCTCGCGAGCAGCCTGCGAGCAGCTTACCAGCCGGCCGTCCCAAAAGCTTACCAGCTGATCTTCCGAGCAGCTTGCCAGCCGACCCCCCGAGCAGCTTACCAGCTCACCTCCCGAGCGGCTTACCAGCTGACCTCCCGAGCAGCTTACCCAGCCGACCGTCGTTTTGGATCACCCTGTGGCCCAAACGGGTTCGCCCTCACGCTCGCCTAGCTTCTGTGAGGCAGCTGGACAGTGTGAAGAGAAACATCGGTCATCTCCAAAGCTCAGACTCACTG
>BGNK01001165.1:0-21954 GCA_003297005.1 Symbiodinium sp. clade A Y106 | reverse complement strand
GGCGGCGGATTTGCCCCGTTTGGTTGGGGCTGAAAGGTATGCCACACGATCTCTATCCTCGGTGCCCTGTTCCAGGCGGCTCACTGCGACATCCAAATCTCTCTCGCAGCACAAGAAGGATCGCAAATAGAGCTTGTTCACTCCGTAAGTGCCTTCTCTCACCGGTAACGATGACTGATAAGCATCCCATGACTGCAGCACAGGGACATCTTCGGTTTGCATTTGAGTCTCAAAAGCATNAGTCTCAAAAGCATGTTGTATCCGTGTTGCCAAGCAGTCACAAGTGTTGAACGCCGTCCACCACCTTGACGCACCACGTGAAATTCCTTTGTGCCCGCAAGACTTGCGCTTCCCCGAAGGCACTCCAGCAAAGCCTTGCGATGACGAGCAACTGATGATGCACACAAGCAGCAACAAACAGGCAATCTTGAGAAGGCGTGNCTCCAGCAAAGCCTTGCGATGACGAGCAACTGATGATGCACACAAGCAGCAACAAACAGGCAATCTTGAGAAGGCGTGACGGTCGATTCAATTGCTTTCGGCGAAGCCCCAGGCAAAGCACCATGGTGTCGTTTGAAACCAACACTGTCGCTTGAGCAAAACGTACTCGGCAAGAATGCAGTACTAACCAGCTTGCATGTGTTCTGTTTCTGCAGTCCACAACACTTGATTGCGATGGCAACTCGGCTTGTGCTTCGTGTTCTGGGCTGCCCGGCAATCAGCTCCTACCCGCAGACCTCGAATGCAAAATGCTGCAACAGCCTCTTTCAGAACTCCACCGGTCAAGCTGCCCTGCGCTTCCACTCTCGGCTTCAGGCGGGAGCCCAGCAGCCGCGATCCAACGAAGAGGACCTGGAGCGGGGAAATGGGATGTCAAAAGCGTCAAAAATGTCAAACGGCTCCGGGGGCCTTTNGCCCAGCAGCCGCGATCCAACGAAGAGGACCTGGAGCGGGGAAATGGGATGTCAAAAGCGTCAAAAATGTCAAACGGCTCCGGGGGCCTTTTTTGGGAATAGAACGAGAAAAAGAGCCATCTGAGCCGTTTGACACTTGTGACGCTTTTGACGCTTCTGTGCAGACTCAGACGGAGAACCCCCGCAAAGCCTGAGCACCGCCACGGGAAGGAGGCCCAGCCTGCGCGGGAGCTTCAGGGACGGGGGGGTATATGCGCAAGGAGCCCACTCCGAAGCGTCATCTGAAATCAGGGTTTTGGACCGTCGAAGATGACGAGAGCAGCAATCGACAGCACCTGAGAACAGCGGCACCTGTGTTGCGACGAACGACCTTGAAAAAAGGCGGAAAAAAACTTCAACGCAGGACGTGGGAGGGGTACCTGCGGGTTAGGGATGCACAGCACTCGTAGGGACGCGGGGATCAAAGCCTACAGTCGGGGCCGAAGGGGTTAGGGTGCCCTGAACTCCCTGAACCAAACCAAAAAAGCAACCCCGGCAAAAGCACTTTAGCAAAGTGTTACTGCAAAAGTCGGCGGGCCTAATTAGAATACCGTTACAAAACAAAAATTGGCATCAGTGAGCAAAAGCGAGCATCAGTGAGCAGCACCGAGCATCTGTGAGCATCCTAAACCCCCATCCTAAACCCTCCCGGACCACGTTCCGGGGCTTGCCGGCACCGATTTGGCCGCCCGGCCCGGAAATGCCGCTCAACACAGGCGGGGGTTGTGTTGAAAATCGGGGTTCGCACCTGCGCGTGGTCGGCTCGCAAAACGGGCGGCGCTCGNGCTTGCCGGCACCGATTTGGCCGCCCGGCCCGGAAATGCCGCTCAACACAGGCGGGGGTTGTGTTGAAAATCGGGGTTCGCACCTGCGCGTGGTCGGCTCGCAAAACGGGCGGCGCTCGGGGGCCGTCGGGGCGCACCCTCGCCGGGCGGCTTCAAAATCCGAAAATTTGGGGTGCGGCATGGTGTTTTAGGGGCATGCGTGTTTTTGGGTGATAAATGTCGTCAATGTCAAATATGGAAGCGGCGTGCAGGAACGTCACGGAGGAGCCCAGCGAAGCCAATCTCGTGCGGCTGCTGGACCTGTGGTCGGCGGACTGGAAGCACCGGGGGCGCACCAGGGCCGTGGGGCCTGGGGCCTACGAAAGGTACGCAACGCTGGGGCTTTTCGGGCACGGCGGGGTGGTCGGGGTGTCCAACGCCACGGGCCTGCGGGATGCCTGTGCAGCTGTGAACGGCTTTCTCAAGAGCCGCTTTCCGAGCGGCACCTGGACGTCCATCGCCGTGCTCTTCAACCCCCGCATGGGCCTGCACCGCGACATTCAGAACATGCCAGGGCACTTGAATCACGCGCTTGCTCTCGGAGACTACACAGGAGGGCGGGTGTGGATCGAAGACGACGAGGGGGATTCNAACCCCCGCATGGGCCTGCACCGCGACATTCAGAACATGCCAGGGCACTTGAATCACGCGCTTGCTCTCGGAGACTACACAGGAGGGCGGGTGTGGATCGAAGACGACGAGGGGGATTCCGCGGCTTGGCTGGCCGACAAAAAAGGGGGTCGAGAGTTGCGGGGCAGGTGGCTGGACATGCACGACAAGCCCGTCAGCTTCGATGCCCGCCGGTACCACATGGTCGAACCCCACGAGGGCAGCATGTGGGCCCTCGCAGCTTACGTTCCCCAGGCCTATGCTCGGGCGACGGAGCAGCACCGGGAAGCGCTGGAAGAAGCCGGATTTCCGTTGCCGCAGTGACCGATTCCGTCGGTCACTGCAGTTAGGCATGGAGTGCCTAACTTCGCGGTATGGGAAGTGCCATTATTCTCGGACCCCGGAAAAGGACTGTCAAGTCTGTCAAAAATGTCAAACGCCGGGGCCGCTCTTTTCTCGCAGTTTTCGCAGTCTTTTGTCAGGTTCGCTCTCTCTGTGGAGGGTGTTCCCAGCCTCCGTTCTGTGTCAGCTGCAGGCCTCGTTTCGAGACATAGGTCAGAATTCTGCACTTTGGAGCACTGTCGATTCTGCACCGTGCGGGCCGGAGCTCAAGCAATCTTTGGGGCTCAAAAGTGCTTGCAAAGAGCCTTATTCGCCGGAATTCCCCCGGGGGCTTGGTCGTTGTGCGCAGGAGCTTGCAGTCGCTTCCCAGTAACTCGCAGGCTTCTCACTGCAACTCACGGTTGCTTCCGAGTAGCTCACAATCGCTTCCTAGCCACTCACAGGCCTCCGAAGTCGCTTCCCGGCCACTCGCAGACTGTAAAATCGCTTCCTAGTGGCTCCCAAGCCCTCCAAATCGCTCCTAGTGGCTTGCAAGCCCTCCAAATCGCTCTAGTGGCTTGCAAGCCCTCCAAATCGCTTCCTAGTGGCTTGCAGGCCCTCCGAATCGCTCCTAGTGGCTCCCAAGCCCTCCAAATCGCTCCTAGTGGCTTGCAAGCCCTCCAAATCGCTCCTAGTGGCTTGCAAGCCCTCCAAATCGCTCCTAGTGGCTTGCAAGCCCTCCAAATCGCTCCTAGTGGCTTGCAAGCCCTCCAAATCGCTCCTAGTGGCTTGCAAGCCCTCCAAATCGCTCCTAGTGGCTTGCAAGTGGCTTGCAGGCCCTCCAAATCGCTCCTAGTGGCTTGCAGGCCCTCCAAATCGCTTCCTAGTGACTCGCAGGCCCTTCCTAGCCTCTCATAGGCTTCTCGAGCGGCTTCGAAGCCAGCGCGCGCCCAGTTTGCAAGCACTTCGGANCTTGCAAGCCGCTAGCAAGCCCTCCAAATCGCTCCTAGTGGCTTGCAAGCCCACCAAATCGCTCCTACTGGCTTGCAAGCCCACCAAATCGCTCCTAGTGGCTTGCAAGTGGCTTGCAGGCCCTCCAAATCGCTCCTAGGGCTTGCAGGCCCTCCAAATCGCTTCCGAGTGACTCGCAGGCCCTTCCCAGCCTCTCATAGGCTTCTCGAGCGGCTTTGAAGCCAGCGCGAACACTCTCCACAGAGAGAGGGTGAAATGTAGAAAACTGGAGACGATTTTTTGGAAAAGTCCTTTCGCTTTCCAAAGATTCAAAAAAGCGGTGCAAAGTGTAACCATTGGCTACCCCCGGAAAACTGCGACAAAATTTCCACACTTTTTTCCTTGCATGCTGCTCCATGCGAGAATTTTCAATCAGAAGACAAGCTGACTCAGTTTTGAGAATGATAATGCTCGGATTCTCCTCCGTAGTGGTGCACAGAACAGGCAAGGTCAGGTTCTTGTTTCAAACGTGCTTGTGGCTCTGTTTAATGGCTGGAGACTTGCGGTCGACAAAATGCGTCCAGAAAATATCCGCCACGACACCTTGGATTGTCATGAGAGCAGAAACGTTTGAAGGGCTTGCTTATTTGGAATGTGCGTGAGAAATGTCGTCGATCGAAACTTTTCAGCCTCTTAAAAGGGCTTCCGAAGAGGAGAAGCAAAGAGTCGTCGAGCGTTGTAACTTGGATCGAACTCAGTTGCAGTTCCGTGAAGTTCTACAACGTCTGCTTCAAGCAGCTCTGTCCGCCGTCTTGTTCTCAACGTGCAGCAAGAGGCCGCAGTACGAGCACAAAAAGACTGCAACTGGACAAAAATGAGCTGCTTCCAGTTGGAAAGTGGTTCGTCGTCCAGTTGGAAAGTGGTGGTGTCGTGGTTGTACCGTGGTACATGCACGGTAGTTTGTAGTTTAGCAGTTCTCGCAGCAGTAGAGCAGTACATTAGTAGTACAGTGGTAGTACAGTTGGCAGTACGGTCTTGGAAGTACAGTAGCACAGTAGTGGTACAGCAGTAGAATTCGTGATCACAGTAGTACAGTAGTGGTACAGCAGTATCACAGTGCAGTAGTAGTTTTTTTGTTTCTTGGGCTGGAGTTTAGCTCTGTTGAGGGAGCTGCTCCACCATTCTCGAAGGCCGTCGTGCTTGTTAGGAGTAGTAGCTAGTGCAAGCGACCTCTTCCTTAGCCGACGCGGACTCAGAGGATCCGCCGAATGCTGTTTGGCCTGGCGGCAACAAAAAGAAAGCGAGAAACACGAACAACCAAGCTAGCAGCACATACTTGGAGAGCTTTGGAACGATGCGAATTGCAGATCACATCGCTCCGCGTAAGCGGGCCACCAGTCCTTCGAAATCAACAAAAGGCATCAAAAATAGAGGCAACAACAGCGATCCGAGGCTCCAGCGTTTTGCTCATCCGCAGTTTCATGAGGAAGTCTTTGCTTTACTAGTCACGAACTCACATTAACTCTTTCTTTTGAGAAGATCAGCGCTTCATGACATTGTTTTTGTGGGTGGTTAGCCGGACAATTGCAGGTGCATGGCATGGCAGCGAACCCGTTCAAATCCGGTGCAGGTGGATTAGAATTGTGTGGTACGCTCTCTGTGTTCCGTCTTCGAGCAGCATGATGTTTGTTGGAGGGAACAAGCGATTAGTTTTGGATTTTTTGCTGTTGAAGGCTGTGCAATGTAATAACCAGTCAGAAATAAGGTTGGTTGCAAAACGTGTTCGCTCTTGCATCGGCACCGTTCATAGCTTGCTCCACTGATGCTTGTGGTGGCATCCAGCATGCGTTTTTTGGGCATGTTGCATGAAAAATCGCGAAACGTTTCGGCTTCGCAGTCAGTCTGTTGCCATCACAAATTCGATGCCAGCTTGATGGTTCATTCGGTTTGCAACGTGGACAGCTTTTTAATGACACAAGGTCGCGGACAGATGTAATTTGGTACAAACTGTGCATATGGGCAGCTAATTGGCTTGAGCTAGTCTGTTTATAGCTTTATTTATTAATTCAAAGCATTCCCTTCGGCATCTCTGTTTCACATCTCGTGTCGTGAGGGCAATTGGTGATGATGTCAATGGCGTCTGACCCAGCCTCGACAGGATCACTATGTTCACTTGGCACCGATTGTCAGTCTTGTACAAGAATGGGAAGGTTGTTGATCGAATGCTTCTACCGAGGCAGCAACAACGCTTGAAACTCCACTGCCATTGGCTTGTTCTTCGTTCGCAGCAGCATACCCTATCATGAGGCATTCAATTTGTCAGGTGTCGCCATCTGAGGTCTTTATCGCGACAGGTTTGGGGGAGTCCTGGAGTAAGATGTGCGGAGTTGGTCAGCATCCCAAGCTGCTGTCACGATTGGCTTCATGTTCAGTCGGTACTTGTAAATCCAACATGAGCTATTCTCTGACTGGCTGTGCAAAATTTTGCCAGGGCTGCGTGTTTCTCAGAGCTTCAGGCTCTTGTCGCCAAGGGTGCCAGAAAAGCCACCGGCAGAAGACGAGCACTCGGCGTTCACTTCTCAGCAATCTCCCTCTGAGGTAAGATTCACAGGCGGTGATTGCACTATTATTGAGCAGGTACGAAGGTCAGCGAAAGTTTTTGCACTTTCATCGATTTCGTGCGCGCTTTGGTCCCTCCGAAGTCGTCGGAGGCACATTTGGAATTTAGTCCATGTGGAGAGCTTCCGCATCTCATGCTTCAGGAATGGGTTCAGGGAACTGGACAGCCAGTTTTCGGGTTTCATCATGGCTCCCGCTTGCCTGGCAGATCGACCTGTAGAACTGCAGCCTGCGCAGTTGAGACCGAGGCCAATCAGTCCGAATATGGATATATGTACTCGGTTCTGGCGAATGCAGTCTAACTGTCTGAAATGCTTGACTCATACAGGTTCAAGCAGACTTTGTCTCATGCTGTTCAATGGCGCCTCGTTGGGAGGATGCTGTGGAAGAGGCAAGTGGTGTTTAGCGCAGCTTTGTGCTGGTTCTGTAGTATTTCTAGAAATTGTCACAGGTTGCAGCTGAAGTGCCGTCCTTTGCTGATGAACCAAAATTGTTAGTCGTTGTAGCTCCCTGCCTTCCAAGTCCAGGCCGGAACTGGCTTCGAGGCTGCCTATGTCTTTGTTAGCGAACTGTACGCCTTGCCCTCAACATTATCAGAATGTTGTCTGCCTGAAACCTGTGGGCGCAGTGAATGCATGCCCATGAAGTTTGGCAAGTGAGGTCGATCAGGCTCAGGGCATGGCACCTGTGCCAGACCCTCAGAACTCCCAGAACATCCCGTGACACGTCCGGCTCTTCCGGAGGGTTGTGAATGTTGCGGTGCCATCCTGCGAACTCAGAACGCTGTCAAGACATGTGACATGTCCAGACGTCTATCCGCCAGCCTGTGCAAGTTACATATTATGTTCATGAGCCGTTGCTTATATTTCTGTTGAGTGGTGCCACGGTCATGACAGTGAACACATGACGGGCTGGCAGCTGCCGAGAACTGGAACTCACGTGTTTTGTTGCAGTGCGTTTCGGGCAAGCAGTCATTGATGGCGCTGGGGATGTTGGACTCGATGTGACGACATTCCCTGGCCAAATTTATATTAGCTTTATATATACTCTTCTTCTGGCACACTCCGCCATCCGCATATGTCATTTCCATGGCTTCATCATGGCTTCTTGTGTTGGCTTGGTGCGGCTTGGCCTTCACCAAGGCTGGAAGCAGTCCAACAAAGGCCAGACTCCTGCGTGTAGCCACTGCAAGCAGCTTTGATGTGGGTGTGGTTATGGTCATGACGGCAGGCTGGACGTGGAACATGTAGTCCGCGTCTTTCCTTTCAACTTCGGTGTTCCGAAAGCTGCAAAAGCTCGAGATCTGCTAAGGTCGGCGGTGCATGTGCAGGCGCCATTGGCCAAACAACAGGCAGCTGGTGCGGCAGGTGATAGGTTGAACATGACCTGGGACCGTGTCAGGTGAGATGGCTTCGGCCAGGATCTTGAGCTCCAGGGCCGTGAAAACGCCCCGTTTTGGACGTGTATTTTTTGGATCCTGAGGAATATGCTGGAGGCCATCGGCAACCCTGCGAGGCAGCCTGTGTGGGACTCAGGACATGTGATGTGGATCTTGTTGTTTGAGGTTGAGGCTGGCTTTGTGCTATCTGTTGCGGTGGTCCGAAGTGCTGGTGCCGGAGCCTTAAGCCTTAAACATCGCGCAAGGCCTGAAGACTTCAAGCTGCTCCTAAGACTAAGAAGGGTTTACCCAAGGCGGTGCCTTTTTTCCTTGGAGCAAACGTCCTGGTCTTAGTTGCAAGTCACTTGTCCGTTGCATCGTTCATCTGGCAAGGCTGAAGGAGACCTGGCACTCTTGAATCGTATGGCCAGAACCTGAGCTGTTCCTCCGGGCGCGAAGTTGTAATCTCAAGCCATAGCCAATGCAACATGGCAGACAACAGGTGTGATGGGATTCGGGATTCAGCCTCGCAAGTCAGCTCTTTCGCATCGTGAGATTGAGTGACGGACCGTCAATCGCAGCAACCACATCTTCTAGTCGGGTCTAAAGGGCGCTGGAGCCATTGGCGTGGAATCTCTGGTGACTTGGAAGCCGCATTTCCACCGCAACGCTCAGCTTTTGCAAGATGTGTCAGCCCTGTGATTGGTGGAGCTGCGTCAGCACACTCGTTCCGGCCTAGAAACAGAGCAACTCCGCCGGCAATGTGAGCCCTTGTGACAAGCCATGAACCAAGAAGGGTTCAGGTAACACATGAGACAGAACCATGCTGGGCTGTGCGAGCAGCCGGCAGCAGTAGCAACAATCCCATTGAATAACCCCAACCGCGGAATGGCTGTCGTTGGGCTCATATGAAGGGGCCAGAAAAGCTGACAGAGCTGCAGATGGGGGCATTGAACAAAAGTCGGGGAATGGGGCCAGAAACACCAGCAAAGCTGAAGCAGCTCCTCAATGCGCTTTCCAAGCCTTGAAAAACGCATTTAGTAAATGCGTTTTCCAAGCCTTGAAACATGCTTTGCTGCGGCCTTGGAAACCAAAGTAAAGCTTCTGCAGTAGGATTTTCAGGTTTAGGGACGGCATAGAGCTCCAGATTTGTTGCAACCAGGGCCAAATGCGTTTAGCAGGCCTCGGAAAATGCATTTGGAGTTGGTCGGAAGCTTCGGGAGCTCGATTTCCGTTCGAGATTAGCATTAGGAACACCAGCAAAGCTGAAGCTGCTCCTAAATGCGTTGTTCCAAGCCTTAAAAAAATGCATTTGGGGCTCCCTGGAACTAGAGCATTTGCAGGTTTAGGGACAGCAATGAGCGCCAGATTTATTGAAACCAGGGCCAAATGCATTTGGGGTTGGTCGGAAGCTTGGGGAACGCGATTTCGCTTCGGGGCATGGGGGCCACCAGCAAAGCTGCTTCTCTTTTTGTGGAGCCGGCCCCGGAATCGCCCCAGAACCGCCTCGCAACCCGCCCTGAATCCTGCTGGAACCCTGCCGGAACCCATCCCTGAACCGCCCGGAACCTGCCGGAACCCGCCCCGCAACGGCCCCGCCTTGCCCCAATCTGCCCCAAACCTTATCTCGGCTGAAGACCCCAGAGCTTACTCTGTTGGGGAAAACACAACACCTCCCGATCTACCTTGTATAGTCCGAGCTTTCATCATCCTCGCATCAAAGCACAAGATAGACTGAGCCATGAGGGACTCAACGTAGGCCCAGCTCGACTTTGAAGCTTCGGCACTTCAGTTTGGGTTCCGGTGCCAAAGCGCCCCAGGCGTCTGCTTTGCGAGGCCCATGCGTCGCGAAATGAAACAAACATTTTAGGAAACGCCACCTGTGTAATGAGATCTTGTGGGATATTAACGAAAGCTCCTTCCTCCAACTGCAGAGTTCGTGTAATACGCTGCCTTGCCGACCTTGTTTCTTGGGGGTTGTCCCTCGGGTGCAAGTAATTGGTTATCTACCGGCATGCCTTTCGTTCAGAGCCTCAGGTTGCAGAAAGAAGTAATCACGATGAGCAGCAAGAAGTATCCATGCTGACAGACAAACATACAATGTTTGCCGTCAGAGATACGTTTTGCAGTCCCGCTGGGATGATGTTGGTTTGTGTCAACGGATTTGCGCCGGAGTACTTGTACTAATTATGGTAACTGTGCTGAGGCAGCCAGTGGAGAGGTCCGCTCCATGATTCTGCTTGCGGATCCGTTTGGACCGATTCCGGACATCATGTCCGAACCTGATTCTGCTTTCATTGCACGGCGATTCCTGCAGCATTTGCCCTGTCAGGCAAAGCTTGGACGAAAGTTTTCCCAAGGTGCGATGGATTTTTGACAACATGTTGATGGTGCAGTGGGGCCTCTTTGGCGGCCTTTTTCGTAGAGGTCCCCAAAGCGGGCGGCATCACCGCTGCGCTGCAGGCTCCGAGCTGTTCTTGTGTTTCAGTGTTTTGTGTGACCTCTGGCGAGGTGGGGTCGGACGGGCGGTCCTCCTTCATGCCGTCGATGGCCATCTGCTCCAAAGGCTGTTGTAGCCGATTGCATTGCGAAGCGCACATCCGAGACTGATAGGCAATAAAGCCCGGCTCTTGAGCAAGGGAGTCTGTGGGCCAGGCACCAAGAACAAGAAACCCAGCAACTTGTAGCATCTACGCTTACTGCCGACAGATTTGGCGTCTCTGCCAGTCGCAGGCTTCTGCTCACCGAGATGGATGTGGTTTTCTCAGCCGAGTGCACCCCAGAAGGATGGCAATCTTGCAGATCTGAGAACCGTACTGAAGGTTCACACTGTGGTGTGTCAGGGCTGCTTGGGAGTAGGCCCTGCAGCTTGGAGCCAAGACGTTTTACTTCCGTGTGACTGTACATCATGACATGCAATTCAGAGCCATGATACACTCAATGCAGAGTCAACTTTCAGAGGGGCTTGCTTTCAGTTCTTCGGCGCGGAAGGAGAACCTAACTCAGTTCGGTCCTGGTGGCATGGAGCCCTTTCCGGGGGTCTCATCACCTGGTGTTGTGCTGGTCAGTAGGAAAGTCACGACGGGCTCCTTCATCGCTTCGGTGTACAACGTCAAGCCGAGAACACGTCTTTAGGTTCGGAGGCGTGCTTCAAGGTATATTCAGGGTATATGTTGCGTGACCGGTGCTCATGCGATGCTAGAGTCACCACATGAACCGGTTCCAGGTCATGCATGCCCTGGCACAGTGTAACGGTCTCTTGAAATCTTAAATAAGTCGGATGCATGTGGGTAGTTCTCTGAATTAGGATCCCTTTGTAGGCCCCCAAAAATAGTACGGCACCCTCATAAGAAGGACCCTAAAAGGGACCCTAGTTCTGAGAACTACCAATGTCCAGAGTTCAGTAGTGTTCAGTTTCAGGGGCCTGAGCAACTTTTCAGAGCTGCTATCTACAATACAGGCGCCTGGGAAACGGCAGGAGAGGCGAAGGGAAAGTCGGAAAAACGACGACGAGGCACTATAAGTGCAATTTCCGATTGACGGAAAGGACAAATCTTGCTAGATAGCCATTCGCTGAGTAGGACAAGTTCCTTATCAGTCGCCAGTGTTTTGGATATGGAAGCACCAGCCGCAGGCAGCAATACAAACCGTGTGTCCTTGTGGGTGCGATGCGAGCCGCACTTCGGGTCAGACGGGCGAATTTCATGAGTTAGCCGTTGGAACATGTATCGCTGCCAAGGTTCGGATAAGCAATGTTTCGCCTTCTGGTGACGTTTGCATCGGCATCGGAGGAAGGCAGTCCGCAGTTGCGTGCAACATGAAAGTGCCAAAATACAGTTTCTGTAGGGACGGCTTTTCCACACTAGCCGGCGAGGGCAAGAAGATGAGTGTGGTCTTCAAACCATGAAGTGCGTCTATGATGGCAGGGAGTCCTCTGACCACAGACAGCAGCATCCTTTCCTTCCTTGGCCGATGTTCTGCCATCGCGCCGTCCAGAGCCGAGACAACGAATAACGTAAGCACCGGAATCTTACCTAAGCTTAGACAGTAAACATTCCAAAGCCAGTCCTCGGCCGTCAACCACGGGGGGTGCCTGCAAGTACCAGTACCAATTCTGCAGGTGCAAAGCTGCGTCGTGACTTGATCTCTGGTTTCGGGGGTCGAACCTGGCATCAGAAGCTCAGTGGCTGCAAGTATCCGATCACAACGACCAAAGAGCTAGGACAGCAGCGGTCGGTGAGAGATGTCATCTGGACACGTGTGCAGTACTGACCACCTTTGAGAGAGGCCGTGCGGGAAGAGAAAGGCTAATTCGAACCGTATTCCACACAAGTTCTTTTCAAGCCGGGCCCTCGAGTGATTGAGAGCACCTTTGAAAATGGGTTATAGTAACAGTGAGAATCAGTGCGGGTGGCATTGATTAGGACCAGCATAAAGCAAGAGTGAACGACAATGAAGGCGGCAGTGATATTCAGCGTGGGCAGCTGTGAGTAAGACTTCAAGTTGAGAAGCATTCGTTATTCCCAGCCAGTTCGTTGCGATCTTGGAGGCCAGCCAAAGAGGCTCTCCTTCTGATCTTCAGCGCTGTGAATGAGGCTGTTTTAACATGTCCGATCTGCTGATTGTCTCCAGTCGTACCAAATGAAGGAGCTTCGAGCGAAAATGCAGACAAACTTAGTTGTGGGCTTAGGCCGTACCTTGGCTTGAAATATGATGGGCCTTGAATTGCGATCCACAAATGGCAGCAACGAGGTCAGGGCGAGAGCGAAACCTCAGCCCAGATCTCAAAGCCAAGTCACTTGTGGAGGCGCTTTCAATCGAGCATCAGGTTGATGATGGAGACTGGCTCATCCGTGGCATCGCCGAGGCCTGCAGCTTGCACGCATGGACACATGCAGGAGAGTTGAGGGGCTAGGGCGGCTAGGACCTAGGATGTGCAAGGTGACCCCCAATGGAAGCTTCAG
This sequence comes from Symbiodinium sp. clade A Y106, assembly GCA_003297005.1. Classification (NCBI taxonomy): domain Eukaryota; class Dinophyceae; order Suessiales; family Symbiodiniaceae; genus Symbiodinium; species Symbiodinium sp. clade A. The sequence continues at coordinate 9,335 of BGNK01001165.1, read as the reverse complement.
GCTGGGGCCTGGAATTGCTGAGGCCGGGTGAGAGATGGTGAGCGAAGCGAGAAGCGAAGCATGCGCAGGATCTGCAAAACTTAGCTTTCGCTAGTGTATCGACCCAGTATCTGGAACGAACGGATGTGGCGTGTTATTGCAGCAGCGCTCACGAGCAGGGCCAGCCCCTTCGCTTCCACGTTCGGGACAAAGACTCAGCTGAAAGCGACCTGAAGCTGATGTTGAAACGATATCGGCCAGCAGCCTACGCCCTCATTGGCCATCATTGGCCAACATGTTGGGGGTGGCAATCCTGAGTCGAAGGCTAGAGCGGACCTTCAGTGGTAGCAAGGCAAGGCCTAGGGCAGAGCGGACCTTGGAGGATCTGCCGTCGCTGAGTGCGGCTAAGTGCGTCGCTGTGAGAGGAGCCCATCGGCTCCCTGCTCTTTACCTGCAATGGACGGGGCAAGGCCCGCAGCCCGCCGAGCGCTTGAACTGTGCACGGACCGGACCGGACCGCACTTTCAGGGACTCTATGGGCGACAGCACGTCGATGCACGAGCGCTCGAAGAAGCTTTGGGAGAGGAGCTGGGGAGGAGCTTTCCTCAGAGCACCCCTGTATCGCGTATCGGCCAAGCGTGGCCTTAAAGTGATCGGATCCTCCGAGGCGGGTGAGTGGCTTCTTCTGCAATGGGGAGATTGGCTCGTGGTCTTCTCGGCTGGCTGTGAAAGCTGGCGAGCCATCATTTCACTTTCAAAATTCAAGGCCGGGATTGGTGCTCCCAGCAGCAGAGTTGGACGAACGTGCGGAGGCATTTTGCTTTGATTGCAACGGGGCTTGCAATGAAGCATCATTGTTGCGGCAGGTAAGAAAGACGGCACTGCATGGCTTCACCGCTGTTTTTGCGATTCTTGACAGCAAGGTAGAAATGATATTATGGGAAGCTGCGAACTGCCGGCATGCTCAGGATGCTTGTGCCAAGCAGCTCAAAGTCCTGAGATGAGCCGGCCAGTCAGATCGCGGCATGTCTTCGCTGCCAGCGGATAAACTCGTGCAGGATGTTGTTTGGAGCCGCAGGGATGTTAATCACTGAAGGATAGTGACGACATAAACGCGGCAGCTCCGCTCAAGCTTCAATGTGGAGTCTTCTTGAGGCCCTCCCTCAGGTCTTGTCACTCCTGAACTTTGGTTCGAACTCCCATTGGTCTCTCCTGTCCGGCTCGTTGTCAGGCCTCCTTTACCTTCAATCTCGCCTTGCTTGTTTCAGGGTTCGGTTTGGGTTGCCTGGTGACCTTGGCCTTCGTCTGGGCCCACTTGATAGGCCCTGCTGCATACCTTCACCCGGCTGAGGCCTCCCCTCTCCGCGAGCTCAGGTTTCCAGACCAGGCGCCCCCCGCCTTCGCGGATATTTGCCTGAGCCAGGAGCCCGACTTGGATCAGGCTATCACTGAGGTCCAACAGGCTCTTGAGAGGCTGCGGATCGCCTATAGGTGAGGGTGACAGGTGGGAGGTTGTAGACCCTATCCCAAACCCGTGTGCCGCGGCATCCGCTGCCTCTTCCGTTTCCTTGGGAAACGACGCCTCCTCTGCTAGGCTGCTACGCCCCTTAGTGCCCAGGTTCCCCGTGCAAACCCGCAGGCTATCCCTAGAACCCGTGCAACCACCCTGGCCTCTTTCCCTTCCTGTCCGCAACACTGTCTTGACCTCTGCCGGTCGCTGTGGAGGTGCAGACTACAGAGCCCGCCGTGCTTGGATCGCCGGGCAGTCTTTCACTCCTTCCCTTCCCTCACAGAAGCGAGAGTCTACTGCTACGGAGCTCAGCGCCCCTTGCCGGGCCAGCGCTAGCAATGCAGTTGAACGAGCTAGGTGTGGAGGCAGGTTCTGTGGGCCACGCTTGTATCTTGAGGTGGCCCTTGGCTTCGGGCCCCGACCCGGGCCGCCAGGTTTTTTGCCTTCCGGTGCTGCTGAGGAATGGAGGATGTCTAGCAGCCGTGCCAGCTGCGCTGCTCTCTTCTGCTCAGGAAGCGGCCGGTTTTCAGTCACCACCCAGCGTGCTGGGGCCATTTACTGTGATATCGGTGCCAGGCATAGAGGAGGAGGAGGAGGAGGAGCAAGGCGATGTGCTGGTGAGAATGGACCTAGATGTGCTGCTGGTGGACCTCGACGAGTCCGCTTTGGGGAGCATGAGGAGGTACGACCCTGTGACCGATTTAGTCTTCGAGGCTTATGTACCCGAAGCTGCGCACATCATGCCACAGCCCGAGACTTTGGTCGCCTCGGCCCGGGCGTGGGTCGAGGAAGAGGCCGGCGATCGGTTGGCCTTTTATTCTGCACAGGAGGAGGAGGCTCAAGCTCCTCCAGCGATTTCCCCAAAACGGCCCGCCCCAAGAAGAGAGTCGCTATGGGACAGCTGTCCGATCAGGTGGCTGCGATCGCAGCGGTCATTTCTGGCTTGGCCGATCAAATCCGTGTCGTGGCAGAGCAGCAGGCCGCAGCAGCGCCCAGGCCTGCCGCACCTCAGCCGACCCTCCTATGGGTCTCCAACAGGAGTTCCCCGTGATTGGGCGTCTGCTGCCCCTGCCGTGCAAGAAGGTGCAAGCAAAGGCACAGGCTCCGGTGATTGCCGCGCCCCCCGCAGGCTCCAGCCCATCCCTCGCCAAAGCCGTCACGCAACAAGGGGAGGCGTTGAGCATGCTTGGGTCGCATCTTATTTCCCAGAGCGAGACCTTGGACTTGACGGGAAACTCGCCGCCGGGAATTTAAACTTCTTTCTTCAGGTCACGCAGGCTGCTCATCGCCGCCTGCACCCGGCGCTGCCGGTGCCTTCTACTCTCGAGGAAGCCCAGGCCGGCGGGCGGGTGTCCTTTTCGCGAGTTACCTGTGGAGAGAACGGGGGGGGGGGGTACGACCATGCTGATGCTTGCAAGCGTTGGAGACGCCTTTTTCAGGGGCGACGACGCCTCCGCGAGAGAGCATCCAGCCCTCGCTTTGGCAGCTACCGAACAGGCCGCCCCGCCTAAGATGCCTGCGCACCTACCTCCCTGGCAACATGACTTCCGCTTCCTCCACAGAGCCTCTGCCAACTGCTCCTCCTGGGCAAGTCACACCCACCACTTTGAGCCGTACTTCAAGGCTGACCGGTCAGGATCCTATCTCTTTTGATTTCGGGTAACCCAGCAAGCGGCTGTCTGTCGAGCTGAACCGGTTCCGAAATGTGCTGCGCGGATGTGCGGGGCTTTGGGAGGATTTGGGAGGTGGGATTGGTCCACGCCTTGTCCTTGGGGGCCCTTTGGGATTCCGAACGAAAACTTGGTCTTTGCGTCGGAAACTTTTGCATGGAATCCTGATTTCCGCCGCATTTTCCTNGGTGGGATTGGTCCACGCCTTGTCCTTGGGGGCCCTTTGGGATTCCGAACGAAAACTTGGTCTTTGCGTCGGAAACTTTTGCATGGAATCCTGATTTCCGCCGCATTTTCCTTTTTTTCAAGATTTTGCAAAAAACAGCCGCACAGCGCCGAAACAGGCCGAAACACGCAGAAGAAGCCGATGCACAACCGCCAATTACCATGTGTTGCCAACAAGAGTGCGCCGCGCATGCTGCGCACTTCCGTCGCACTTCCGCGCACTTCCGCGCACTTGCGCGCAGCCAGGTCCGCGCACTTCCGCGCACTTCCGCGCGCGCACGCACACTTGTAGGCAGAGCGTGCGCACCTGCCCGCACACTTCCGCGCACTTCCGCGCACTTCCGCGCGTACCATGTGCTTTTGTGGTTTGCTGGGCCGACCGACCAGCTGATGCTCACGCTTGTCGCGACCGCAAATGTGTGGGAACAGACTCCGGCAGACTGTCATGGTCGATTTTTCTGAATTTCCGCTGCAAGTGCTTCGATTCTTGTGTTTCGCCAAAAAAATCTCGTTGCAACGAGAAACAAGGAAAAACAATAAAAGCCAAACAGGAACCAACCAAGTCGCGCGCAACTTCAGAAGCCGAGCTCCGCAGCATGTCTGTGCCTGTGTTTCGCTCATGCTGCAGTGCAACATGTCATGTTTCATGTCCATGTCAGTTAGTGCTGTGCTTGCTGTGTGCTTGTGACTGAGTTGCCAGCAGCAGAGACAGGGACAGATGTAGAGTCGAGATTCAGGCCGAACCAGAATCAGAGGTAGATGCAGACATACAGAAACAAAGCCGGTGCAACGCAGGCAACCATGTACACGATCTCCCTACCAATATGTTCTTATACCACAGGGAGAGACAGAGACGGAGAGAGAGAGCGGGAGAGAGAGAGACCAGAGAGAGAGAGAGAGAGAGAGAGTGAGAGAGAGCGAGAAAGAGAGAGTAAGTGAGAGAGAGACAGAAGAACAAGAGTCACACACCAAGCAATGAGACAGAGAGAAGAGAGACAGAGACAAAGAGAAACAAAGGAGCTACACTACAGCAGCACAAAGGAGACGGACCGGAGGAGCGAGAGTCAGAGAGACAGAGACAGAGCGAGAGAGAGAGAGAGAGAGACGGAGAGTCCGAAGAGCTTCATGTGCTGCATCGGCATTTTCTGCAAGTCATGTGATGTGCTTCCGAAGCGGTCTTTACGGGCTCCGCCCAGAGCCGACCCTGGGGAGGCGGGGGGAAGGAGAAAGCCGTGCTTAAGAATTCGGCTGCTGGCGGATACCCTGCTCTGCGGGACCCGGGGCGGGGAAAGGCAGATGCTCTCTCCCGGACAATTAAATGCAGTTGACCACTTGAAATGACCGTTGGATGCCACTTCTCGGGGTACTTAGCTGTGTGTGGGCTGCTTGGGAGGTGAGAGGAGGTTGGGTGGCTGGGAAAACAGTTTTCAGACGCCTTTGGCAGCTTCGTGCCTGGTGCATGTACATGACTGTGACTGCGACTGACTCTCTCTCTACTCTGAAAACACTCTCTCTCGCTCTCGCTGCCTAAGCCCGAAACATAAACACTCTTATTTTGTCCTTTCTCAGTGCTGAAGTGCTTCTGTGGTCGCGGTTTGCTGGACAGAGAACATTGCAAACGCAATGTTTCCTTCCGTCCACTTGTCCGGGCTCGGCAAGNATAAACACTCTTATTTTGTCCTTTCTCAGTGCTGAAGTGCTTCTGTGGTCGCGGTTTGCTGGACAGAGAACATTGCAAACGCAATGTTTCCTTCCGTCCACTTGTCCGGGCTCGGCAAGGCAAGTACCTTGGACTTCTAAATCTGACATAGATTTGCTTTTGCAATCGGATTCAGTTCAGCATCAAGCCAATGTAGCTCGCTGAGCGACCAAGGGGTCCACTATGCAACTATAGGAAGGGGTCTTTGCTCATGTGCATGTAATCCTTAGTGTCGCCTGGGCTGACTGTGCCCATTGCACACACGGACATGCCGCTTCTCAAGCGACCGAGTGCTATTGTGGAAGCTGCTGGTTCTCAGAAGCGCCGGGGACCGATTCAGCAGTCTTCCGGGCCATTTTCGTTGCCGTCCAGCAACAGCCGGGCGACTTTTGACATCGACGCTGCCTCCGAGGCTCCAGAGGTGCAGAGTGCACTGTTGATTGCAGGGCTTGGGGCTTTCTTGGGTGATGTGTTGCTTGTGCACAACATTGAGTCTTTTCCAGTCTGGAGCCTAGCACGTTTTCAAAGGAGTCACAAGTCCTTTGCCCAGCTCCGTCGTTGTTTGAGTGATCCCTGCCGTCAGCACAGCAAAACTCATGCATGCTTTCATCTCGCAGCTGCGTTTGACAGCTGAACAGCAGCCTGGACTGCACCGTGCATTGGCTTGGACTCCAGGATGTTCGAGTCTCCCGACCGGAATACGGGTTCTCCGGGGACCTCCAGTCAGGAGGCCACGCCTTCACCGTTGAAAGCCGACGTTTTTGCCGAGGTGACGAAGGAGTTTCAAGCGCTGAAAGACTTGCGAGGCCTGGCAACAAAGCTGCAGAGCTCGGACCTTGATGGCGACGACAAGGCTTCGGAGAAGGGCGCGCCGTCAGTTGCTGCACCGCCAGCTCCTGGAGCAGATGGTCAGGATCTTGATGGGGTCGAGCCGCCTCCGCCTTCCCCCGACTGCTGCGGCTTGTGCAGAAAGAAGGCCCGTGCAAACAAGAGCAAGTTTTGTGGGGTGTGTCGATCAGATGTGTGCGCCGCAAAGAGAGATTGCGAGAAGAACGAGAAGGGGCCCTGGTTCGCCAAGCTCATGAAGACCGGCGGCCCAGACTTCGTTGACTTCATGTCCTCCTACGTGCGGGCCAATGGTGCCACACGCCGCAAGTACTCTCAGCGCTGCAGCCTTGATTTCGTTCGCTACGAGGAAGCGAAGCGAGTGCAGACCTCGCTGAAGCTAGGCTTCAAGGCAAGCTCCCGTGTCGGGTCCGGTTTGCTGGTTTGCTGTCCGTGACGTGAGGCCTCAGGGTTTTGAACTGTGAAGTTGTGTCGTCACTTTATTTTGACAGGCGATAATCATGCACAAAGATCGTGCTGTCAAGCACTGGATGTGCAGGCTCTCGATCTCTCGCATGGAGGCGAATGAGAAGTGGGATGTTGAGAGAGTCAAAGCCAGGCTCGTCAAGCACGATGGGCCAAATGGCGAGGATCGCGTTCCGGTGAAGGAGGACGACTTTCTCCTGGCCGAGGACGGCATCTTGGAGGAGAAAGTGATGTCGAAAGAGCACAAACGCTCGAAGCACAACGAGGACGTCTGCAACCTCTTGGAGGAAGGACTGCAGGGTCGTGCAGGTTTGGATATGTTGGACTCCTACGGCTTGGGGAACTTCGACCATCCGGATCTCGTTTGCCAGTTCCTGGGAAGTGCCAAGTCTTCGGCTTCCGTTGAGCCCGCGGGTCCCTCGCAGGAGGCGGCTGCAGAGGAGCCTCCAAGAAGTTCCAGAAGGCCTTTGACGCGGCGACCGAGCGCATCGCACTTCAAGACAAGTTGATGCAGCTTGTGGACAAAGGCTTCAGCGACTTTGAGCAGACTGTGAAGGAGGCCCGGGAGTGCAGCGAGAAAGCAGAGGCGGAGACCGACATCCCCGCCAACGAGGCTGAGGCGCTAAGGCTCCTCAAAAGCCGCATGGGGGTTGCAAAGGCTTTCATGGGCGACTNGGAGGCCCGGGAGTGCAGCGAGAAAGCAGAGGCGGAGACCGACATCCCCGCCAACGAGGCTGAGGCGCTAAGGCTCCTCAAAAGCCGCATGGGGGTTGCAAAGGCTTTCATGGGCGACTCCTTGAAAGGGACATTCGCCTACGAGCCTTCGGTGCTGCAGGCGGACACTTCTGGGGTCGACTTCGGCAGAGTTGTCTGAGGTTGTGACCAGTGCCCCGTGCTTTGTCCATGCCGTGTGCCGCTTGATCGAAGCCGTCAAAGGCATCAACAACTCCGAGGAGAAAAAAGTCGTTGAGAATGAGTTCAAGCCGTTCCTCAACGGAATCGTCATTCTCAAGTCGGCGGTCAAGTCGGCCTCGCAGAAGGTGATCAAGTTTGGGAAAGACCGTGTGGACAAGCAGGAGAAAACCCGGCGGCAGGGTGAGGCGGAGGAGCGAAAGAGACTCGCCGGAGAAGAGCGCAAGCGGAAGGCCGAGGAGTCCAAGCTGAACAAAGCCGCTGAGAAGCAAGGCAAGGTGGGTATGGGCTGTCAAGCTGGATGACAGCAACCTTCCTGCCTTCCGGGCATTGTTGGCTGATGCATGACACGTTCACGACCGGATTTCCGGGATCAGCCGCATGCATGCAGGGCTCGAAGAGATTCAGCAGTGCTGTGCCCGACAGCGGCCATTTGCGAGAAGCGGCCCTGAAGGAGCTGGGGANTGACACGTTCACGACCGGATTTCCGGGATCAGCCGCATGCATGCAGGGCTCGAAGAGATTCAGCAGTGCTGTGCCCGACAGCGGCCATTTGCGAGAAGCGGCCCTGAAGGAGCTGGGGATCGAGAGCGAGGCGTCGGACGGTTGCTTTCCTGATTGATAGGTTGGTTCATTGTTGTTATGATTTTTTTATGCTTGCTATTGTTAGACCCTAAACCCTAACGCTCTACACTATCAGAGCCCAGGTTTCGATGCCAAGATGGTGGCCGCCCTCGGTGCGGCTGTGACCTTTGCATATGGGGAGGAGATGATGAGCTTCGGGCTCGACACGTTTCAACTCCCGAGTCTTCGAGTTCAAACCGCTGGCCATCGGTCGGCCGTCATAGTGGCACTCGATAAGCTCTGCTCCTACCTGAAATCCGCTAAGAAAGGCGAGAACGTCAGCTACGCCGAGGTCTTGGAGTTCCTGCAGTCTGCCCAGCCAACCACCATCGCCACTGCCTGCTCTCCAAGGGCAGCCTTGCCTTCGTGCCGGGCGGCTGGCTTCTGCAGGAGAAGGCCGGGAATGCAGCACTCGTGGCTTTGCTGGGGCATGATTTTATCCTGCAGTTTATGTCGTATCAACACTTAATATTATGGTTGTGAATAGATTGTGTTGCATACCACCTCTTCGGCAGGTTCTCAATGTCCGCTGTGTTTTCGGTATCCGCTTGGCATTCTGCCCATGCCTGAAGAAGAAGNCAACACTTAATATTATGGTTGTGAATAGATTGTGTTGCATACCACCTCTTCGGCAGGTTCTCAATGTCCGCTGTGTTTTCGGTATCCGCTTGGCATTCTGCCCATGCCTGAAGAAGAAGGACAGCTGCCTCGAGATCTTGGCTGGATGGTTGCCCGATGATGTCGGGGCCAGCCCTTCAAGCTTGGCATCGGCTTACAAGAAAGCCAGCAGTGCCGTGCGGTCTGTCGATAATCAGCCGCAAACTGGTGCCGTGGTGCCATCCGCAGCTCCGGAGTCCAAGTGAATCATCGTGATCATCGTGATGCGAGGCTTCCTGCAATGTGCCACCTCAGCTGTGATGTTCGTGTGTTGCATCTTTGATTTGGATGCCTGTGATTTTCCATTCCATCGGTAGAGGTGGAGNATCATCGTGATCATCGTGATGCGAGGCTTCCTGCAATGTGCCACCTCAGCTGTGATGTTCGTGTGTTGCATCTTTGATTTGGATGCCTGTGATTTTCCATTCCATCGGTAGAGGTGGAGACATTCAGCAGACCGCAGCTCTACTGTGTGCAGCTCGTTTTCGGTCGCGGCAGCCTAGGCACATGCAGCCAACCTCTATTTGCTGCGGCTACTGTAGAACAAACTGTTCAACGTATTATCATATTGTTGAGTGCCTCTTCAGTTGTCCTGGGCAGAGCCGTGCCTGGAAGCGCTTTTGAGCACTTTTATTTTGCCTTGCCGACGATGCAAAGACCGAAGACATCCGCAGACAGAATTGTGAAAGATCTGTCAACTTGAGCCGAGCTACCGTGCAGGAAGTGAGCTTGGTGTTATCAGAGTAAA
>BGNK01001164.1:108874-165582 GCA_003297005.1 Symbiodinium sp. clade A Y106 | reverse complement strand
TATTTGTCTTTATTTGTCTTTAATTTGTCTTTATTTGTCAAAATTTGCCGATCCTGTCGAACAAGCCCTGTAGATCTAATCCCTGTTGTTCTGGTTCGGTGCAAACGGCCAATGATACTACTCCTACTCCTACTACTACTACTACTTTTTGGCTCCCGCATGGCTGATCCGAGGAACGCAAGCAGGTAAGACGTGGGTACAAGACGAGAAGGCAACCAGCTAACCTTTCTCACCGCAGGAATCGTGCTCAACTGGAAACGCGAACAACAGAACCTCATTAAACAGTAGTAGTATAGGTAGCAATACTAGCACGAGCACTAGCACTAGTACTATTTCTGCTCCTGCTCCTACTGCTGCTGGTGCTACAGCCACCTACCCCGGCAACGTCAGTGTCCTTTACATCGCTTAGTGGGCCCTTCTCGGTTGGGACGGGCGTCAAACTCCAAGCCGGAGGTCAGCGAGATCAGGCCCTGAAGCCCGGCGACGGAGGAGAGCAGCGCCTTTTGGGTTTCGGGTTTCGAAGGCCTTCTTGAATTTTAGTAATTTTTGCATGCTTCAGAGTTTACGCTCTCGCAACTCGGACTTGCCAGGAGTTTCGACACTCACACTCGCACAAGGCAGGCAAGGTGCCAGGAGTTTAGGGTTTAGGGTTAAGGACGGAATAGAGAAGAGAATCGAACTTAGCAGATTCGGCCAGGAGCTCGACGTTGTAAATGCCGACCGCACGTATCCTTCCCAAAGCTGCAAAGCATAGCAAAGACCAACGCCAGGTAGCAATGACGTGGGCGTACACCGCATGACTGGCACTGGGGCAGCGAGTCGGGGTCCTCGTCAAAGCAAACTTTTTGTGGCTCTTGAGGCTTGAGGGTTGGGCTGCGGTGGGTGTTGAAGGGCGTGGGATTCCTTTCACCCCCCCTCGTCAAAGCCATACAAGGTTCGGGTTCGGCGGGGCTTCGGGTATGTGACCAGTATTGTGTTCTGCTGCGCGCGATTGCTGGTGCTGGTGGCGGCGGCGGGTGCAAGTGGCATTGGTGGCGGGGGTGGTGCGGTGCTCCTTGTGCTGCTGTCATTGATGGATGTGGTCTGAGACTGCCGGCAGCTGCTGTTGGGGCGACAATTTTCCAAAAGAACTCGTGCAAGCACAGCCGATCGGATCTATCACAGCTCGCAAGCTTACTTGGTAACCGTCATGGATAAAAACTGGTAGGGGACGGTCGAACGCATAACTTGTGACTACGTGCATGCTTTTGCTGCTGAGTCTTGCCGACCTTAATGGCAATCAACGAAACCCGGGACTCCCGGGCAGCACATGGGTGGCAATGCCGATGGCCAAAGCAGAGCCGAGCCCGGCGGCGGCTGCTGGCCAAACCTGAAGAGGCAAAGGATGAAAGCTCTTGGGGCTCATAGGCGTTTCGGGAGCTTGGGAGTTGGGGGATACGGTCTGAGGTGGCCTTGAGTCCTTGAGTCCTGAATTTACCAGGGTTTCGGCAACCCTCGGCCTGGTGTGGAGCTGCTTCTTCCTCCTCTCCCGGACTAGCATTCGTCAGTTGCTGGCCGCGAGACTGCAGCAACGAGAGGCCCAGGGCCAAGAAGTAAAAGTTCAAGGGGCCGTAGTTGCCACCTGAGTTTTTTGCATCATCCCCTGAATGCACGGATCTGCTAGTGGTTTGGTCAGTTTCTTGCGCGTAAAGTGCGCAAAGCAGGAAAGCTGGGCTGCTGAAATGACAGCGAGATACTGGCAAGAATGCCCAACTGCAGCAAACTGCTTCCCGCAAGGCCCAGCATTCGCAAGCCCTTGTTGGGCGAAAAAAAGAGAAAGGGCGCCACCAGCTCAATAGCCAGAGTGCTAGCGGTGGCCATATGTCCCAGGAACGGGTAAGTGCTTGTCAACTGAAAGGCATACCAAGACAGGGCGGAAGGATTCGGATTGCCCTGGAAGTGCCAGTGCACCGCGGACAGGTTGTTCCAACTCGCATCGCACAAGAGCAGCTTGTGCACCCCTCCTGCCATGGGCAGTGCCTACACACGGGTGCTGGAACACAGCGGCAGAACAACCTCATGCAGCCCGTCCTGAGAGAAGTCCTCGAAACAGGCACCAGCGCCAGAACCAGGAAGCCAAGTTCGGGGCATTCAAGGCGTAGGCTGCTGCACCCATGCTGCCTTCCATGGCCAAGTAGGTCATGCCCACTGGGAACCTTGGTGAAAGGATGAGAGACCTGCTGCATACACACACACATATACTCTCGCCAGACCACGACCTCAAGCCCAGACTCCTCGAGAAAACAAGGTCAAGTCCCAGCGGCGATGACTCAGAGGACACTAGGAAGTCCTCAGCTGGCAGGTCGACGGACGGGATGTTTGGGATTTAGATTCGCCTCTGCAAATTGGGGACACCACCCAATTCTGTACATGTTAACAGAAAAAACTACGGGAACTAGTAGGTTTCAGCGCTGGATATCCGATCAGGTCCTGGGTGACGCTTCGGCCTCTATGGCACTAAACTCATCGAACATTGGCGACGTAGGACCGCCGGCGACACGGTAAGCCCTGACTCCAATGCATCCCCTATCGCCGTTGCCGCCACAGATCGGAAAAGAAGCGTGCAGCTATACCGGTGCTTGCAAATCCTGGCCTCAAATCCAACCAGTGACAACTTAGAACCTTCCATCCTATACTCCTTACCCCCAGCCCTACTACAGGTAAATCCTGCGCCCACACCCAACGTAAACGTCAAGCCCAGGCGTGAACACAGGAACTCTAAACCTGTGGACTCCACTCTAGGCCGTCTATCAGTCCCACGGAATGACAAAGGATACCCTAATAACTCGGTTTCCGTCAAAGCGTCTCTCCAAAGTACCCACTCCGCGCCGGTAAGCCCAAACCCCAGCCAACCACTTCTCATGGCCTGAGTATGGCGCCCGAGGATTGCGCTGTAGGATGTGGGCTTTATTATGACGTACTGATTTCAGGCTTAACGAACTTCGAGATGCTTGCTTCTCGTATTTTGGAAGACGGCTTGTTGATGATGTGCTTGTTCAGCAACTTCACGGTGTGTGGTAGCTTTAGTGGTTTGCTTTGGGCTCTGAGTCGTTGCGCAGTGACCGTGGCTGTCGAGTTTGTCGGGCACGATTGCTTAAAGCCACTATCCTCATTTCACTCTCATTCGTAAACCCTGAGGCTAGGCCTAAATCCCATACCCGATGGTCCAGCTTGGGCTCTGGAATGGATTTATCCTCTTTCAACCGAGAAATCAGCACTGGGGAGAGATCACTTCAAGCTCTCAAGGCTGCAGCTTCGGAAATTGGGCTGCCTGCTGTAACTTCGCCGTTCTTGCAGGCCTGTGGGTTCAACTGGGTTTTCCTACAGTTCCGATGTTCTTTTTGATGCTGGGCCAAGGCCTGGTCGCGCGCTGACAAAAGCTTGGTAGCTACCTATAAACCCTGCGACCAAGAACCACTTGTCTCGACAAGGTGTGCACGGACAAACAAGTGTTCACTAATCCAGCATGGACAATGCTACAGAACGGCATGCTCGTGCTCGTGGTGGTAGTGGTGGTAGTAGTTTCATAGCAGCAGCAGCAGCATCAGCATCAGCAGCAGCAGCAGCAGCAGCAGTAGCAGTAGCAGTAGCAGCAGCAGCAGCAGGAGCAGTAGCAGTAGCAGTAGCAGTAGCAGTAGCCGCAGTAGCAGCAGTAGGAGGAGGAGGAGTAGTAGTAGCAGCGGTAACCCCGACGAAGTCGAAGCGGCTGGAAGGGCAGTCGCAGCTCCAGATGCGCACATCCCCAGCAGTGCGGCCAGCCTGGGCTTTCAGGACGTCGCATAGATGGTCGAACTGATGGTGGATGCTTTGCTTCTAAACGGATGTTTACGTGGTGCACTCAGGAGAAATACCACTTCCTACTCACAGACAGCCGGCCATCCAACAGTCAAGTAATTCTGGGATCCCAGGAGCTCCGCGGCCCAGTAAGGCCCTCCGCTGCGGCGGAGGAAGAAGGTGTCCTTGAGGCCTCGTGCTTCAAGGGCAAAGCTAGGAGAAGGTTAGGGCAGGCACCGGTTTAGATATGCCACGTTCTCCAACACCCGGGTATTGTTTTCACTCGTCCTGTAGAAGCCGATAAACGCAGTAGAACCAAGACTTCGTAAATCGAAGTGTGCACCGTGGTTTCACGGCTTCGTGGGAAGTAGTTGGCACTATGCAACTTCATCATCAACCTTGTGTAAGGGTTCCAGACGTCTGGTAAATTTCGAGCGAGGCTTCATAGTCAGGGTGGGCTTTAACGGTAGCATTCATTTCCTGTTTGTAGTGTCTTGTTTCAGGCAACCTGACTAGGTCCACAATTCAGCGGAATCTGAAAGTCGGTCTTCCTACCAACTGCGGTATGATCGGCGAGATTCTGTTGACAGAGGTCAGCTCTCCGCTTTGTTAGACGTTCTTTCTCGTAACAGCTCAGCATTTAAAGCAGCCTGTTTGGATAGCTTTCTGTTCGTGACATCTGGCTGGTCGCTCAGCGGGCGATACTGTTCTCATGATGCTGGGGCCACGACTGAAGCAGGCGTATAGTACCCTTTTAAGTCACGCGTTTGTATCTTCCCATCTAGAATAAACCTCGCGTTCACTTTCCTCAACCCCATCAAAACTCACCATCTCTTCCAGCCTTCAGATAGATGGTAGGGGTCGATCCCCTGTGGCCCGTGGAGGCCCGGAAGCTGCGTGTAGAAGGAGGCGAAGAGCATGAAGTAAGAGAAATGCACAGCTCCTGTGGATTCAGGGTCGGGTCTCAAGGTTTTTCAGGTTGAGGGTCTTAGTTCAGGCATGCTGGTTGCTGGTAGAAGTGTTAAGTGTGCGAAGGGCCTTCGATTCGGACGTTTGCAGGAATCACTATCTGGAGCGCCCTACGCGTCCCGACGGTATTGACAATGGCTCGAGAGTACCACTCGTAGCCCAAAGTCCTTTTACACAACCCCAGCTATAGGTTCCGCACCTCGCCTGGGTCGGCTCCAACAGCAGCTTCGGCTTGACTGCTGGCTAAGGTGGCACATGCGCCGACACCCACAGCCCCGCTCTTACACCTCTATGACTCTATGTCTCTCCTACGAGGACCCCTCGCCTGAGAGCAGCTCCGTCGGCTCCCAGGACATGGCATCCTCGAGGAAAGGGCTGATCCTGGCCTCTCCGAAGGGAAAGCGCACGTACATTCCAGCAGCACCGTTCTGATTCTCATTGCTAGCACCCGTTCAGACTAAATAACAGTTGTGCAGCTTTCCCGGCGTGCGTTCCTGCCAGTTTCCGATTGCTGCCGAGCGGGGTTCAGGATGTTGGATGTTTGGTGCGTATAGTGGCTTCCGAAGAGGTGCGCTAGGGGGCGAAAATGCAAGTCAGGCCAAGGAATGTCCAGGACTTCGTATTCAAGGACATACAGAATTTGCGGGCTCAAGGGCTCGGGTTGAGGACACACGAGGAGCGGGGATCAGCAGAGAAAGCTCTAAGAAACTTACTCAGTAAATCCACATTCCATTGCCTATGCCTTCCTGCTTCGTCTGCTACTCTAGAAGAAAGGCGCACGAGACATGATGTCGCTTGGCCCTGAGCACAAACCTATTACAAGGGGTAGCTTTATGTCGCCCCAGGGCGCGTGAAGTCGCGCCACGCAGGGTCACGCGGGCACTTGTGAAGTCACACCAGGGCGTTTGAAGTCACACCACAAGCATAGCTGCACATCGCTTTCCGCATGGACACGCGCTTCCTAGCCCATTCCTGGCGCAGACTTCAATTTGGGATTTCGAGTGCCACGCGCAGGCTTTCTTTGGAAATTATGTCCCGGACCCCTGATAAGCCTGCCAGTTTGGCAGCTAATCACCATGTGCACGCGCTTTCAGACATGTAACAAGCGGCCGCTCAAGACACACATCATTGGCATCACAGCGCACGAAGACTTGAGGAAAACCAGCCGTTCNGGCAGCTAATCACCATGTGCACGCGCTTTCAGACATGTAACAAGCGGCCGCTCAAGACACACATCATTGGCATCACAGCGCACGAAGACTTGAGGAAAACCAGCCGTTCCCCATGTAGAACAGCACTTCAAAACCAGCCATTCCGCAACTACACGCTCGATTTCCATGCACTTATACCTGGTTCGTTTTTGCAGCCTTCTGCAAGTGCACACCTCCGGGGACACGTGGAGAACGGACCCTGGGATGCATGCACTTATAGCGAATGCTTAACCGCACGGTGACGCTGAAACGGTTGATGTTTGGATGTATGCTAGGCCAGGCCCCAAAAATGCTTAACTGCAAGGTGGACGCCGAAAGCTGTGTATTTCCGCAACGCGATGCGAGTTAAACCCTCCCCTCGTACAAAGCACATAGCACTGGCAGGCGATTTGTCCGATCCGCAAGCAGACGCCGCCCCAAGATGTCTACAAAACACATACATTCCGGACAGTCTAGTCCACCAACCTTTGAAGTTCGAACGTGAGACATCTGAATCCCCATGTACACGCAACGAGAAGCCTAGCGACGAGATCACGAACAGGCGCTACAATCCATCTAAAACAACCACCAGCCAAAACTTCATGACTACTTACGAACATTGCCTCATTAACTCCATAGGTCTAGGATATGCTTATCCCCATGTCCACGCGCAAAAGGGATGACTTCACACAGGGCGGGACGACTTAACGCAACCCCATGTATCATGATGTCGGCCCAATATTAAAATTTCGTGCTCCGTTTTATCGTTCGCAGGCTCCCGCATCAAGCCCTAAGCCGGTTTCAGACTCCTAGTGTCCTAGTGCCGTCGGCGGCCCGGCCTCAGCAACTCCCAGGCCCTGCGAGGCCCCCGTCATAGTGGCACGGAAGAGGGCGCAAAGCGGAGATGCGTCCTCAGTGTCGCCAAGGGAACTCTTTGCACAAGAAGATTCAATGTTGGGCCATGTGGGTTCAAAACACCAATGTCCAGCACCCACCGACGACAACAACAGCAGAAGTAGCAACAGGAACAAAAGGAGCACGAACACGAACGACACAAAGCCCGAGCCATTCTCGGACTCCACTCCACTGCCCAAAGAACGAAGCCAACTTAACTGCCCAGGGCGACAACAACCCGACAGCCCAAACGCTTGATAAAGCATCCTCACCCGGTGTCTGTAATGCCGCCGAGGATCCACGTCCCGCCACCATCGTCCAGGCTTCGCCAGGGTAGGACTTGGTCTAACTTTGAGACCATCGTCCGTGGACTCCTTCGGGGTTGCTTTTGTCGTATCCAGCCTGCTGCATCTGTCAGTGATACAGTGGCGGCACACAGCAGAGCTTCGAGTGCACCGTGCCACGCATAATGAAGCCCTGAAAACCCTGAACCTGACAGGCTTGGCAACAAAGCCTCAGTGGCACAAGTCCTGAGATTGGAATGTTTGCGGGGTGGGCTTGTAGCATCGTGTCATTTATGTCTCCGCCAAGGTAAACCCTTTACGAACGGCTTTCATTGCCATTAAAGGCACTGCTACTCCAAAGCTTGCGTCCTGAAGTGCACGCTGAGCTTGCGAAAAGAAAGCCCAGTTTTCGATTTTCGGTGCGGCAATTGCTTCTGGTGTCTGATGCTTTTTGGGTTGGAGGGGGTCCAGCGGAACGATGGCAAACTTCAGCCAACCTCTCCACATGCTAGTTCTAACAAAACTGATACCCTCTTACAAATTCTCTAGCAGACTGCTTACAATCATAAGTTTCCGCACTGCTGAGAGACTAGTGGTGTTGACAACGATCGCTGTGGCGGGGACGGCAGCAACGACAAACAACACCACGCAGCAACGACAGCTGTATCCACAGGACAGCAGCCGAAATTAAATTGAGGCACTAAGCACAAACATGTGCAGTGCAACATGGCACATGGTGCTAAACTCGTGCCTATTGCTCATGTACAGATCATGCATACGCTTTATGGCACTTTTACCTCACAAGGGAGGCATCGCTTGCTCCGTGGGTGACAGGTGTGCTCCACAGTCGTTGCTTGATGCTCAGCCTTGGCAAAGATGATACAATACAAGCGAGGGCAGCGACGAGCTTTCATGAATATGAATCTCCGAATCTCCCGGCCACTATTTCAGCTGTTCAACGCACCGTATTCGCGGCTTTTTGACCCACCTGGAACCTAAAGCCATTCTCACCCACAAGCCTGCGTCCGGTCCCCGCTCCCCTCCCCCACTGCCTCAGATGTCCGCAACTCTGGCCTACACGGCTACGTGTGGAGTGCCAAACATTGCCCAATGCAGAGCTTGCTAGGACTGCTAGGATTCCAGGGCCCATCATGCAGAACTAGGAGATCGCCGACGCATCTAGATCCGATCGAACGCACTTAACCATCTACATCTAAGCCCCAAGAGGCCCTCAGTCCTCTAGCGAGTCCTCCGGAGTGCCATCGGCTTCATCACCGGAGGCCGTGGCCAGCGCCGGAGACACCTTTCATAGCTTCTTCAACAAGCTAAACAACGAGTGAAACACAATGCCACGTTGGACATGAGACTGGGGCTAAATCCATCAAGCATCTAGCCGTGTAGGCATCGTATCGCAACCCATTGGAGCCACAATTTAACGCACGGAGAAGGATCTCCGTGATGGCTGGTGCGCCAGAATCATGTCACGAACGGGTTAGTTTACTGGCAGTCGCAACAACGTCCACCGTCGTGATACCAGTAACAATACTAACGGATACCATCATCCGAAAAATTCCTCGCCCACCTCTGAGTTCAGACTCGCTTCAGAGGTCAGCTCTTCCACCTCGGGGTTGCGGCTTCGGGCTGAGGTTTGTCGGCCTTTGGGTTTGGAGCTGCTCCGAGTTCGTCCTGGGCGTTGCTGTCTCGGAAGTCAAGCTCCCGTGGTTTGCATCTTTGCAGGCCCTAAACCCATCCCTTCAGATACGTTGAGCCTCCTGACAGGGTGCCACCGTCTCTTTTTGCTCACCGCCCCAGGAGGGCCACCACCACGAGAACAAGGAGTGGGGTCGGACACAGGACAGGAGTGGGGTCTTCCGGGCAGAAGGCAGAGCAAGGCCTTGGCTTCCGACCGTCTGACCCCGAGCCCCCNCCCGCCTCGACTACGCCAAGGCAGCCTGGACTTGCGCCTTCCATGGCGCGGAACGCAGTCGGCTGCGGTGAGCAGACGCCGTCTGAGTTGCAATGCTGCTATACCTTCTATTCGGATTATGACTTTTCCTACCCGATGTTGCCATGATCTTTTCCCCCCAGCTGGGGTCTTGAGTTCCGAATCCCAGTTCAGGGTTTGGCTCATCTTGCCATCTTCGGAAGATCTATGAAACTCCAGCAGTGGTCTGTTTATCTGCGCAGGGAAGTCAACCCGAGGAATAGGACTTGCCTCAATCTGCTCAGCGCAGACAACGACAGTACAAGTAACTACAAGGACTCTACTGAGACGTCCTGGGCCAAGGGAGGCAGGTGCCCGAGCTTCGAGTCCTCGCTAGGATTGCGGGTGGAATATGCAAGCCGCGCACTGGCCGCGGCGCATGTTTGACTGAATAGGAAGAGTGCATGCTGACGCAGGCTTTCTTTGCAGGGGTGCCTGCAGTTTGTGGTTTCGCATTCAATTCGAGGGTTGGACCTTCATTTGTTTGCGGGGGTGGGTGAGTTCTAGAGGTTTGGGGCTAAGACTGCACTGCGGCTGCTCCAACAGGGCATACATGACTCGACGGCAGAACCAAAAGTTTTTGAGCGGACGCAGGCGAGGCTAAAGCTGAAGGCTCATGCTGCCGGTTTGGAAATCATGCACGCAATTTTTTCCGGACAGCTTTCTGGCGCAAGAGGCCTTGCCTTGCGAATCGAAAGCGTGCGCGATACTAACAGGCAACCTGAGGGTTTGTGCTTCCGAGTGGCAAGAGCGATGCGTAACCGCTTTGGACCATAAACCTGAACCGAACCTGCTTTGCCTCCAGGCCACACCTGAAACCCCAGCACCCAGTCCCTGCCCGTTGAATGTGCCATTGTGCAGGCAGGAACCAAAAAGAAGTGGAGGCGCAGGAACTATGGAGCAGTGACAGGCCGCATGCTGCAAACCTCTTGCCATGTGCAACTCGGAACCAGTATAGACCTTCTGCACGAAGCCAGTTTTTGCTACCATCAGCTTTTTGTCACCTGCTTGCGCTTGAGACTTTGCGACATGAGACACTAGAGGGTTCGGGGACTTTGTCAGGTGCCAGCAGATCAGCTGTCAGCTGATGCCCTGGCTCAGCACAAGAATCGTAGCGCAACATGAACCGAGCATAATTGACGTTCCTTCCGGGACGAAGGCCGAGTCACGGATAATCATGATCATAGTAGCTGATGATGATGATGAAGATGCCGGTGACAGCGGGGGTGCAGCTAGGCGAGAGTATCGAAGGCTCAATGTAGCGAAGTACTTCTATCGCAACAAGAAAGCGGCCAGGATGACTGTGACATCTGCCTGGTCTTGTGGTGGTCGTGGCTGTAGTGGTGGTGTCGTGGTGGTGGTGGTGGTGCTGGTCGGGGCAGCGGCAGCGGTGGTGCTGGCCAGTGGTGGCAGTGATTAGGATGGCGACTCATGAACAGGATGATGATGATTGAATGATCGTAATCTTGATTCACGGTTGTATGGGAGATGCTGGCAGATGCGGAGGTGGTGCTTAATGCCAACATAATGGTGAGAAGTGCTAACTGCCATCCACTTGCCGAGAGGGTTTCCAAGCACACAGTCTCAGGCAGGCAACTTTTCAACGCCAGAAATGCCCAAGGCGTATGGCTTGAACTTTCGAAGGGCCTAAAAGAACAACACATGCTCTGAAAACAATGTTCTTATCTTCACTGCAGCGAACGAGGTGTGGCCCTACTGCTGGACTCTGTCAGCATGCACAGCTTGTGCAGAGCACAAAGTCAAGGGCCTTATCTTATGCCCATCAGCGATGCAATCCTGGGCCGTTACGTTCTTAGCAGGAGGTTGGGTGGTAGCTGCGGGGGTTTGGTTGGGCTTTGATTTTGGCGTGTAGTCGCGAGCAGCTAGCGGTATCTCTTCTAGCTTCCGGCTCGGCAGGACCCAGGCATAAATCATCGAATGCAATCCAGGTTCAGGGGTTGAGGTGAAGTTGAGGTGCTCGTCTGGGTTGGGCTGCCGATTTCCGATTTTAGTCATGCCCCAGAGAGCTGACCGTACAGTAGGGAGGTCATGACAAAACACGCAAGAGATGGGGTTGACTCACAGATCGAGGCCCCCAAACTCCCTCCCAAATCCCAAAAGCACTTGCAGCCATGCAGCATCTTTGCTTTTCTTGCCGCCCGTGCCTGCCAGCCACAGGTGGGTGTATCAACAGTTGCCAGCGCTATGGCTACTCTACTATGTCCGTCAAGCCTATACCTACCACTCTGGCTGGTGTCGCTCTGGTAAGGATGATCGTCACCGCCTTGTGGATATTCCCTCGTCTTGCCAGCGTGGTACTGTATTGCCATCGTTTGTATGCTGTGAAGAGTAGTGACAGTGATATTATGTGATATTGTAGTATCCTGATTTAAAGTTTTCTGTGCGGCAACAGCAGCGCAGCAGCAGCAGCAGCCGCAGTCTGTTGTTGCTGCTTGCTGTACCTGCTTGCTTGCGTGGTTGGCTGCAACATAGCAGCTTCCGCACGAGAACTGCTTGTGCTTCCCTGCCCTGCCTTTCCTACGTCAACTCCAAGAGTTCACCGGAACCACCCAGCTTCGGACCATCAGGACCAGCAGTTAGGGTAGAGTTCAGGGTTTCGGATAAGCCTAGGCTTGCTTCCGCGGGGTTCGCTGTTATCTCGACAGGGGATCACGGTGCTGGACCAGTGCCCCTACCGGCCCTACCGGTGCAGCTGAGGAGTAGGAGTGGTCATGAACCCACCTGGAGCTTGCCTCCACATCTTGTATCGTGGGGCGGTGCTGGAATGAATTCGAAAGCCTTGCCGTACGTCAGACGACGGTGATTAAACTACGCCTTCGTTCTGATCCAACCCGCAGGCCTGACCGCGCGCACGTCCATCCGGCGTCGGCGAGCCTTGCTCAAAACGAGGAGGGACTTCTCTGCAAAGCTCGCAGCTCCCCATCCAAACACATCAAGTTGCAAAGCTGAGGAGAGTGCCATTTCTATTCCTCGATCGCAAAGCTCCAAAAATCCCCTAGGCCTAGGCTGTTTTGGATTTCCAGCCAAAAAGCGGTAGGAGCCGCTGGAACGGACATTCGGCGGTCGTCGCCCTGACAGCTCCGGGGCCCGGGGCTTTGTCTGGTGCTGGGCTCCTGCAGCGTTCTGCTGGCTAAAAACGCGGCTTCTCTAGCGTTTACGGTCTTTGTGGGACCTTGTAGCTTCAGGTGTCAGGCACATGACACATCGGAAGGCTTTCGCTTCGACCTGTGAAGTGAGGGTGCCCACGGCTTCGAGCCGAAGGTGCCGACCTTCACTAGAGACCGGGTGTCGCGGTCTCGAAAGCGAAAGCATTTAAAGCACTATCGGCACTCGTAGTTTTTCATCCATCCGTTTCGATCCATCCATCCATTCCTCTAGCCGCCTTGTGGAAGCCCCCAAGTACTGGCAGGATTCATCACCACGCTTTTAGGCCTCAATCAGGAGCACCAGCATGCGAGCCATGTATTGGAATTTGCGGCTCGCGACATGCCGCGCGCCGATCCACCGAGCCGAGGGCCTTTAGCTCTGGGTGCATGAAAAGATACTTCGATCAGAGTCTTAGAGACCCGCTCACCTCTCACGCACCAAGCTGACGTCATTTCACTTGTCGCCACACCAAAACGCCATTGCACCGCTCTCGGGACAAACATTTTACACACCTGAGATACTGTTTACCTGGACGGGAGGAAACCATGAACCTTAAATCTGGAGAACCCTGCATGTCTGGCGATTTGTCTCCTGCCTGCGGAAAATGCACATGGGGATGGACAGATCTGCATACTACGTTATATCGTCGAATAATGTCAAAAGTCATATGCATGTGCGCATGCACGAGCATGTGCACGTTTAGGAGCTCAGAGCCCAGCTTCCTGTTCACGAAGCTGGAACCCCCAGTTGTTGCCCAACCAAGTCATCCATGTCCCCTTGTCTACATAGCCCCTTTTGGAACTCTGCCGCAAGGTGCTTCCGTGCACCTCCAAAGCCCCGAAGACCCTGTATCCTCTCCAGATCCCCTAGGCCTGCCTCAAACACTAAAGCCCTAAACCTAAACACCCCGGCCCATCAAAGCATCAGCCACCTCGGTCACGCGAGGCAGATGCGCTTCTCTCGCGTCTCCGCCTCCGGCTACGACTGCGACTCCTGGTCTTCAGGGGCTTTGATTTCGGCGGGGGGGGACGGGGCCGGGGGAGGGTCTAGTCTAATTAGTAATTGCGGCTTTTCATGATGCCAAACCTTTTAGAGGTTGAGGGGCTGCGGTGCACATTGCTCCGGGG
The DNA here is from genome assembly GCA_003297005.1 of Symbiodinium sp. clade A Y106. Taxonomy (NCBI): domain Eukaryota; class Dinophyceae; order Suessiales; family Symbiodiniaceae; genus Symbiodinium; species Symbiodinium sp. clade A. Next base: position 152,153 of record BGNK01001164.1, on the reverse strand, counting down.
TTGCTCCTTGCCTTGCATCTTCGAACCTAGATCACGAAACCGGCCCTGCTAACTTCGAGTAGCTGTAAGAAGGCCAGGGTGAAGGAGCTCTTTTCGTTTAAAGGTTTCGGGTTTGGGTTTCAGGCGTTCGGGATCCGTGGGGTTCAAAGTTCAGACCTCACGGCGCACGCGTCCTGATCCCGAATGTCCTTTTTTCAGCGACAAGACCCATAATGCTCAAACTGCTTTTTTGGATCCTGAGGCCGACGAAGCCCCGAATCGCCAACAACATTACACAACAAGTGTGGAATTTCAGACTTGCCGTGCTTCGTATTCCGTTATCGCGAGGATGAGGTTTGGGCAAAGCCGGAAGCACTGCCTGCAGTCTGATTTGCAAATCATGCAGCCCTCGCACTGGGCAGGGCAACCTCAATGAAGCCCTAGGCCCTATAGGACAATTCGAAAAGCCTGAAACACCGCGTAGGGCCCAAGCTGAAGGACACTGGACTTATGGAACGACTTCCAGCCTGGATCGCGATGTGGCCCCAAGGCGGCCGCTGCCCGCAGCGCTTCGCAGGATCTTGTGGGCCTGACGCAGGGACCGGGAGCAGTGGGAGCAGTGGGAATAGGGATTGATCCTCAACGTCTCGGGCAGTCTTCAGCTTCGAGCCGTTAGAGCTTGTTGCAGCTCTGGCACCCATAACATCTACCCTGCTAATTATGTATTGATCTTTGGCAGCAGGTTTGCCTCACAAGGCGCATGTGCGGGATACCGAGTTTATCTGAACAAGAGGCCCTCGGTTCGCGCGCCGGCCTAAAGCCTTCCGGGTATTCCGACACGCAAACCCTACGCAACAAACACCACCCTTAAACATGAGCCCTGCAAGCATCGGAACTTCAGTAAAACGAGTGTTCTAAACGTCATCCTGTGGCCATACGCCCAAACCCTACATGTGCTAGCCTGCGAAGCCCAACCTCATCCCTTTGCCTCCTGGAGGAGCTTGTCTCCGCCCATCGCCTTCTTACAGGAGCATGTTCAGTTCCGGGGCTTTCCATAGCCTAACACCTGTATAGTTCCGCCGTCTTTTTGGACTACAGAAAGAAACAAGGAAATCCATAGCACAGCATCGGAACAACATTGAACCCCGCTCCGTTTGGCCTCTACGAACCGGGGATCAGCATCGCGACCCGCGGAGGCTCGGGCCATAGCCAGTGAGGGAAGCTCGTCCTCCAAAGGTTGCAGTCATAAAACCGAAGACTGAGGGCTCAGGCTTTTTGCTTTGGCTCCCGCTTCGCAAGCCACAGCTTGATGGGGATGCTCGGATGCCGTCAAGTTGACCCAAAAAAGGTTGGAAATCAGTTAGTCACTGAGGCATCTGTTTTCACTGACTGCCTGAAGCCTGCACTAGCTTAAACCCTTGCCAGGAGTCAGCTAGCTTCGGCCAAGATTCAAGGGCCAAATGAAACCGACGACCGGAAGTGACCTGTCTGACGACCTTGAAGTACCAGAAAGCCGTGAGCGAGCAGGACTTTTCGGGTTTGGTCTTTTTTGCCGACGTATGTGCTGACAGGGGGCTGCAGGCAAAGCTTTCGTTCTTGTTGGTGCTACCTCATCTTGAACCGTAGTTCGGTCTGTCCTTGCGTTCGCTGAGCTTGCTTGCAAGCTGAGCTCTCGCGTTCGCTGCATCATCCTCGTCCTGCGAAAACGCTGGCTAGAGGGTCTTGGCTCACCCTCAAGTGCATGTCCACCACAGTTTAGCCTTCCCGGCTTAATCTGATGAACAACTAGTTTTAGGTCTTTCAGGGGTTTCGGGAAAGGTCTAGGATGCATTAGCTTCGGTTGCAATGGTCTAGGTCTCTGGTCTGTTCAGGAACAAAGCGAAAGGGTGTGTGCGGGTCTATGTTTATAACAAGTCCGATGTTTGTAACAAATGCGGATGCATGAACCCATATGTCTTCTTGTGCATGTGTTCTGCACAGTATTTTGCATGTGTGTATGTATGGGTCCACGGACATGCCTGTAAGGTGTGTGTGCGAAAATGTATACATAGGTATATGTGTATATGAGTATCAGTGTGGCTCGAATAATTGACAAGTGTTGGCGCCACACCAGGGGCTTCTTGCAATTTAAGTCTCGCATACCAGGCAACCCTGTGACTACTCGCAAGATTCGTTTTGCGCAGTGGGTGTATTGGTACCGTCGCGAGAATCCGTGGACTCTTTCCACATCACTTGTGTTCGTGCAAATCTTGAATTGTTCTGATTCGAAGCAGCAACAGACATGTTGCACCTGATGTCCGCGTAGTGTTGGCTCTTCGTTCTGCATATCTGCACTAAGACCAGCAGTGCGCACGCTCGGCTCCGCATCCTGCTCGTCGTTTACTTCTGTGAAAGCTATCTGCCGGGTTGGTTCCCGTAGGGCGGGGTGCGGCGGGGGTGCTAGATTTTGCTTTTATGTTTTGCATCTGTGGACACCTATGTGTGCTGCGCTCGGCACGGCGATCTGCCTTGTTTTGCATTTACTCACGCTTATGCTGACCATATGCACAACCAAGAAAGAGCTCCAACAGATCCGGTCTTCTGTTCTCGGGGATTTGGCCGGCAAACCCCTCACTCCTGCAGCTCTACCATCCTCCTGATGCAGCACCCTAAGCCCTAATCCCCGTAGCTCTACAGCCCTCATCGGTATAAGTCCTCCAGCTGAAAGGCCGCACCAAGTTTGGCCTACATCATGCGGGGGCTTGTCATTTTCAGATCGGAGCTTACATTGAGATATTACTGTTTAGGATCTCACTGGCTTAGGGTGAATCCAGATTAGCGTCCCTTACTCGTTGACGAGGACTGCAGACAGTGAAGATTAATCTGCTGAAGGTCGTTTTGAACTGGGCTCCAGCTTCGAGCCCATCAGTAGGTGACGGGCACCACGACGAGCACGACTACGCCCAGCACCGGTTCCATCAGCACCACCACCAGCACCAACACAAATACTACTCTTACTACTACAGCAGGAGAAGCAGGCAGCCGTCGTAGCAGTAGTGGTAGTGGGAGCGGATGGGAGCGGTACTAATAGCAGTAGCAGCAGCAGTAGTAGCATCAGTCGTCGAGTAGTAGTAGTAGTAGTAGCAGCAGGAGTAGTAGTAGTAGTAGTAATCGTCTGCGCACTGGCCTGAAACTGACCGTGGCATGGGGCCGAAACAGACCATGTCTTGATTAGATCCGAAACTGCCCTCGCCATGCTCGGAAACTCGACCCTGAAACTCAGCACCGAAACCAACCCCGTCCGCTGCTGCTACTGCTATTACGACTGCCACAACAGCAACAACAACTACTACAACGACTATTTTCTTACTATTGGTACTACGACGACGACTACTACTGCTACCTCTGCAGTGTCCTTGAAAAGCTCGAGCATAACCCACTAAGAGCAGCCCACCACTAATGGAGAGACCGCGAGACATTGGCCGTGCCTTCCTCTTCGCTTCGCGGTCTTGCTGAGCCTTTTTTTCGGCTTCTGCTCGCCTCTTTTCCTCCTCCTGCTTCCTGTATCTCTCTTTCCAGTCGGGATCCTTGGCCAAACATGAGAAGGGCCATTTTCTAGGATATTCTGGAAATATCCACTAGTTCCTGCTGTATGATCGGCCAGAGAATTTCAAGAACACGCTATGATCCTGAAGGTCTATAGAAATGAAGAACCGCAAGCCTCGTCCCAAGAAGACCACAAGACATGCTGCAGTCACTGCCACCATATGCAGCAGTCGTAGCAGTAGCAGAAGCACTCGTAGTAGCAGCAGTAGTAGTAGTAGTAGTAATGAGCACTGCGTGCCGGGAAACGAGGGCCGATACTGCCGGGAATTTGGGGCCGCTGTTTGTCTTGCCCATCTTGATCCCCCCAAGTGGTGCAAGTGGTTTTCGGTCAAGATGGGCAAGATGACCAAGATTGCCCCCATCCCCCTAAGTTGAGCAAGTGGTTCTTGGTTAAGATGGACAAATCTTGCGTGCAATCTTGACCCCCACACAAAACAAGATGAGCAAGTTTGCCGCGCAAACTTGGTCAAACATCGGCCCTCGTCTCCCGGCACGCAGTATCTATTACAACTACTACGACGACGACTACTACTACTCGTACTAGTAGTGCTACTAGCACTACATTTACTACTAGTACCACTAGTACTACTAATTTTACTAGTGCTGCGACTGCTACTGCTGCTGCGGCTACTACTACTGCTACTACTACCACTACTAGTAACAATACTAGGAATTATGCTAATAGTCATAACAATAATCAGACTAGTAAGAGTAACAATAGTAACAGTAAGGATACAACAACAATATGAATGTTGATATTCGTAATGGCACATTCTCCGAGAATGTGCATTCTTATTAAATAGCGAGCAGCAACAACCACAATATGAATGCCAACATGAATATGAATAGCACCTGTAATGATATCAATAAGGGTGACAATGATGCTAACCATAAGAAGAAGAGCAAAAAACAACAGCAGTAGTACTGGCCGTAGTATTGCTGCTACTGCTGCTGGCTACTTGCAGAAATAGTAGTACGAATGTGAGTGGTCGTCGTGCGAGTATTCATCTGCTCGCGCGGCATCCGAAGCGCATCACCCTGCGATGCCACATGGTGGGCTTGATCGCCAAGCTGCTTCCTCCTCGTTCGCTTCCCTGGACTTGCTGATGTCTGGGCGACCTGCGTCACTGGACACAGCACGGCTTCTTTAGCCGAGCAACTGGGTCAAAGGTAGCCAGTCACAGATGTGCCCATCGCTTGCAAAGGGTCTAGCCGTGAGATGACTCCGAACTGACCCCGAATATTCTGACCGATCTCAATGCACACAGTCGTCAGCCCCTGGCACGCGTAAGGGTACATACGGCGATACTTTGTGGCAACGGGCAATACGCGAAAGGTCGTGCTACTGCTGTTGCTGATCTACTGTTCGTCAGACAAGGAGATGCACGTGCTAAGTGCATCGGGCATAACGTGCGTGTGCTGCAAGCACAGACATGTTTGGTGTTGCAGGCAGCTCAGTACATATTGCCGCTCCTTCGTGTGAACCAGCATGCTTTGTTCCATGCTGACGGGCTTCAGAAAGACAGTTGAGGCAGAAAAGATACCCAGCTTTCATACAAGGACTACTTACAATTATCAACCTTTTTTGCCGCTGCATCTAGCCCTGGCGCTACTGGCCACAGTTCATGGCCTTACGATGCCAATGCTGGCTGACAATTTCAACTGTCAGCACCCTACTCTTGCTGCATTTTTGCTTGTACTGGTTTCTGTGCGAAGCAGCCGTACTCTTCAGACGTTCGGGAAGACACAAAGGTAATGGTTTTCCTTTGCAGCTCACGGAGCTGTCACTGCCCGACAGCTCTTTGACAAGGGGTTGATAGGGCTCTGCATGGTCTGCCAGATGCAGTCATGTAGTAGTGCGGATGAGGGTGTCTTGGATTGCAAAGGGCTGCTTGCCAGTCGAATAGCCAGCCCAACTCTGGAAAGTGGCGAAGAATGCCGTCCCAGGAGGTGGAGTCGTGCGTCTGTGGGTTCCTTCATGGCTTTCTTCGCTTACCCCTGGCGTCAAAGAAATGTATCCCATGTTCGTCCCCCTTTCCCAGACCGTAACGCAAACAACGCCTCAATGCGCTGATTTTGGCTGACAGAGCTGCGCATCCTGTTCTTCAGAAAACCAATCTTCCCTGAAGTGGGCACCTCTGCTTGGCGATGCAGCATTCTGCAGCGCAGGCTTTTTGGCAGGGCTTGGGGACCTCAGCTTGTAGGGTCGTGCTTACAGCACTTTTTGGACCGAGGTCTCGGACATGCACCCATGTGTTCATGTCATGGGAGCTTTCAAAACTGAGGCCTCAAACAGACTGCATGCTGTGCTTACAGCATCTATGAGATGCTGGCACCGTCGGTCACAGATCACAGGGTCAGAGCGAAGCATCATCATCATCATGCGCGGTGCTTTTTGGTTTTTGAGGGCGCGTGTCTCGAAGCATCGAGGAAGGCAAACACACATCCCTTCGTTCAGGTCCGTGCTTTCCATGCCGCAACATATTCATAACCTTTCCTTTGAGCTTACAACCATAAGACAGGAGGTTTGTCTCAAACGTGTTTAGATTATTTCTGGAATAACATGAGCTTGTTTAGGCCCAATGCATGTTGGGCAAGGCTGTCTGTTGGGTTCTGTGCAGGGCTTTACTTCACGGCTTGAGTTATCTATGATACAAACTTTGAGCAGGAGCTGGAAAGACAACAATGACCGTGCTCGCCGCAGGGTTCACTACTTGCTGTGGCCAAACCGCATTGTTGCCTTAAGAACCATGGGTCTGGTGGATGCGATGCACTTTGTAGGCCCAAGCTCGAGAGTCTCAGGTGTTTACAACTTCTTTGTTCTCGTTGAGCCGAGAAAACAAGCACTCAGGATTGGCAAGGGCCCCTAATTTAGCGAAGCTCTGGTATTGGAGACATGCGGCCTCCGCTTGTGTGAGCGGGAACGGCTCCTGGCAGTCCGGTCTTGAGTGACCGGTTACACGGCGTTGTAGGGTGGAGGATGTACGGGAGGCTCGGGGTTTCGGCGCTCACACTCGGACAATCCAGGCGAGGCATGGCTCGGGGTTTAGGGGCTTGGAGCTTCAGTCTGTCTTGCAGGTGATTCAGAGATGATGTTTTCGGAGTGTCTGCTCGATCTAGACGAGCTCCTCACGAACTGGTTGAACTCAGGGTGCGAAAGCTCATGGAGCCCTAGGCCCGAAGCTCTTGCCTCTTTCGGCGCTTCGGCATCTTCGGGGCCTCCGACAGGATTTGAAGGATTTGAGGGTTTCTGCTGGGGTACGGCGGCACGGGTTTCAGCGCCTTAGACAAAACTACGCTCTATGCCGGGACCAGTGGCTGAGTCCCTGTTTTGTCTTGACAACAAGTCATCGGCTCGGCTCTGGCTCCCGAGTCCCATGAAGTCACTCTCCCCAAAACCAACATAACGAGAGCCCGTGAAGCCTCAGGGGGCGTCTCGTCCCCCGAGTCATCGTCTTTGGCCTGCTCTGGGAGATCTGCTTTCTTCAGGTTCAGGGATTGGGGGCTTGACATCTCACTCGCTCTCTCATTGTGCGTGTGTGCGTGCTTCGATACTACATTACTACATGATATTGCGGACATCGCGTGCTGAGTAGTGAGTAGTGCGTATATGTGAGCTTTGTGTTGCCCTCCGCTTGAAGCCCGAAATCGACCAGTACGAGGTCACACACATGTTGGCGATACGTTACCATTATCAAAAGCATATTGCAACGATGTCATACACACACACATATATATATATATATATATGTATGTATGTATGTATCCCTCCCTCCCTCTCTGATCTCTTCCTCCCGGGCATAAGGGACGGTCAAGTCCCCCGGGCTTCAAGTCCACCCGGACGTTGTTTTTTTGGGCTTTAGGGGAGTGACGTACGAGCATAGTTTCTTTGAAAGGCTAAAGCCATAGAGTGGACTATAGCGGAACACAATAAACGCGCGCTCTCTGTTGACAAAGAGCAGCATCCGATCTGGCAGTTGCAACGGTAGCTGGGAAAAACAATCATCCAGGGCATCGTGGGGACACGAGCTCAAAAAGAGGGAGCGAAGTGGTCAGATACTGCATCTTGCATACCGCCTGGCAGAAGCGTTGTCGAGAGTCTGTGATGAGAGCCCAAACCTCTCCAGCCCTGATGGCAAACATCAGCAATATGCTTGAGCCTATGTCGTGCGCCTGGCACCTCTCGCCTCTTTCGCCAGCGCTAGGGTGAAGGAGTTTCGCCCTCCACCGTGCGCTTGTGCACCCCCGACAGTTGCGGGTGCCAGGGAGTTACGGCTCTCTCTCGCTCTCTCTTTCTCCCTCTCTCTCTGTCTTTCTCCCTGACTCAGCTAAGACTGTCAGTCGAGGTGGAGTCCAGCACTTGAGACCAGACCCAATGAAGCAAAAAGCAAATATCTACAACGGCAGATTGAACTTGAAGGTCAGGGACTCGGGCCATCACTAACGTTCACGTGCAGCATCAGCGAACGTACGACTGTCAGACCCTCGGGACGTTGCAAATATCAGGAGCAACTGCGACCAAAAGGAAGGGCTTGTACAGAAACGTTGCTACACCACTACGCTGAACTGTGTGGCTGCATGCATGTGCATGCTGCTTAGTGTACCGTGCAAGTAAGACCATGGTCCGAGCATTATCAGCACCGTCAGGCTAGCTTTCAAACGCATCAACATACCCTTTACATTTCCCCCTTGCCACTTCTTCCCGGAGGACCCTCTCCAAGTCCGAAGCCCCGCGCCGGCCCTTAGAATGAGCACCTCTCCGGCACCCCCGGGCTGAAACAGCTCCACCAGCTTGCACCTCCACAGAATGGAGTGACAATAACTACTATAGCGTACTCTGTGGCAGTGTCCCGTGCGGATCACAAAGACTTGAAATTCTGGGGGTGTTGGATCGCAAGTCAAACGCTGACCCAAATGTTTAGTGTCCCAGTCTGTGCCCTCGTGTTGCCAAGCCTGGTTGCCTGCTAGCAGCCACAATAGTCGTCACCTCACTTCAACAACAGGACCTTCAACCTCAGAACTTTAAGCATGCTAAATTCCGGGCATTGCCGTCGTTAAAAAAAACAAAACAATTAAAAGTTGTACCTGCAACCCGGAGCTTGCCTTGACAACGTGATGCGCTGCTTGTCAGAGAACAAGTCCATGCTCTCTGCGACAATTTGAAGCATCCGCTTGCCGTACTTCTCGGCAACTCCAGACGAAAACTTCGGATGAGTGATAATGTTGAAGACATCCTGCACCTGAGAGGTAGTTTTTGGCAGTTCAGAACAGTACATGACATCACTACTGTGACACAGTTGCTCTGCTTCGACTCTCTCCCATTCCAGCCCATGTCCTCTTCTCCTAAGCCACGTGCGGCATTTTCTCTCACAATATTCTTAGTTTCCTTGTGATGGACTTGCGCTGTGCTTGTCTGCTTGTGCTGATCTGACATGCCAAACGGCTGCCGGGCCTTCGCCTTGCCAGGCATCGCTTTGAGGGCCTTCTCCAGCCTGGGTGGACATGCAACACTCTCAGTACGAAACTCTGACAATCGAGTCTGTGTATCTTTGTCTTAGATCAGCGAAAGTGCCCCGCCACTCCCGCTCTCTCTCTCTCCTGATTTCCATGAGCTCTGTACAGTCTGTGGCTTTGTAGCACTTTGCGCCAACCAGCAAAGTCACGAAACGAAACTGCTGAAGTACCAAACATGTAACATGTATGGTAGCAGGTAGGCAAGGCAAACCTGCTGAGTTTCCTGAAGCCATCGAGCTTGGAAGCATGACACCAAGACAACCCTTGAGTCCAAAGGAAGCGTGGTGCCAACATCTGTTCCCTGAGCCCCGAACTCCGTAGCTGCGCCCCAAATGACATCTAAGCCCTAAGCCGCCTAAGCCCTGAACCTACACCTCCGCGATCGGTTCCGAAGCGTTTCAAGCGGCCACTCCGCTTTGCTCGAGCCCGGCATCTTCAGTGTCAGGCGCAGGTCGCAAGTCACTGGCACCTGCCGGCTGAATTCAAGTCGCTCTCTCTCTCTCTCTCTCGCTCTCTGCGAAACTTGTAGCAGAGACAGGGCAGGGTGGTGCATAGTGTCCATCGCTTTCCTTCACCGCCTTGCAGCGAGGGGTTTCGGGCCAGCGAAACTATCGGTCCTAGGGTCCTAGACTCGGCCTCCCAAGCCCAAGCCTTGACCCTGGGCTGCGGGCCATGTGCCTCGGCCCCGCCTCGTCCACCACGGGAGCCGCCTTTTGGGGCCGATGCTGACGCCGGGCCGTGACAGTCGCAGGCAAGCCTGGCTCCCACCTCGGCTTGGGCTTAGTCCCAGCACCTTCTGAGGATCTCAGCCTTCGATCCGGCGGGGGTGCGGGCCGGCTCTCTTTATTGCTGTTTAGGATGCTAAGTTTGATATGTAGAGTATTGTTCTGGAGTGTGTGGCCAGGGACCTGGGTCCCTGGGTCTAGGACTAGGATGCAATGGGCTTCGGGCCAGCCGAACAGTGACCCGGCAGCTCGGAAGCCCGGAAATGCTGCAAGGGCTCTTACACTTCTCATGCGGACTGCGCTTGACCAAAAACCTGTAGTCCCCCTTTAAGATGTGTAGGCACATGATACTGGAGAGACAACCCATATGCCATATTTCTTGAGAATGAGTGAAACGCAACATGGAGTGACAGAGGCTTTGCTTGCAGGGCTTGTCTCGCTGTAGATTCAAGGTTTTGAGAACATGGGTAAGCATGGGTAGATGTAACACAGCAAAAGTCGAAACATACAGCGTTCTAATCCTCATGCCTTAGAGAAGGACGAGGAATCTGAGCATCCAAAAGCAATATTCAAACGTTTTGCCGAGAGTTAAAACTTGAAATTCTCGGGGGCTCCTGGGCTTCCGATATTCAGGGACTCAGAAGTTCTCCTGCAAACTCAGCCGCACAGTCTTCCCATCCTTGTTTATGGTGGTGAACTCCTTCTGCATGGCGTCACTGGCCCGGGCTCCACCGAAGCCCTGGGACAAACATCGAGGATGACATCACCACCGGATCATCTTGCGCAAAGCCTGGCTACGCCTTGGGCCAAAAGATTATGAAACCCTCGGTCAGGTGCAACACATCTCTGTCGCTCGTCAGATGACGGAAGTCCGGGTCCGAGTTTCCAGTTTCTGTAAGTCCTGGGCTCGATGAACTCTCTGGGCATGAGCAAGACAATACAGTAAGAGCACTCGATGAGCACAACTGTGGACGGTTGCACCATGTCAGCAATCCTTCATGCTTATCTCCATGGCATGTCGTCAGCTTCATCCAGCAGCATCTTAGTGTACGTCCACACATGCTACACAGAACCCCAAGCCCTTCACTTCAGCCTAAGTACCCAACTCCTGAGTTTCAAATCCCCTCTTACGCGTCCTTTGCGGGCTCCAAATAACACCCCACACCCCCTCATAAATCCGTGCAGCAACCGGCTTCACATCTACAGCAGTATCGACAAAACCTTGCCTTTGCGTTGTACCAATGCATTTACATGCGTGCAATACATATACATATACATACAAATATATATATATATATATATATATATATATACACATGTTTGCACACACACGCCTTCCAAAAGGGGGAACAAGTTTCAAGGCGGTACGTCTGAGATTCAGCGGCAATGGACATGATACATGTATGCGGCTGCAAATGGAGGTCTGTTTTGCTGCCTGTGTTTCCTTGACTGGAGAGATGCGCGCGCTCGTTGTACCAGCTCGCGAGGACAATGCCTACATGATCAGGACAAGGAACATACTGTAACAGGCAGCATGACAAGGAGCGCAGACACTTCGGTCAACACGACGGGTTGAAATACCTGGACCTGCACGACTTGGACTCTACTCCTACATCGACATTGTGGATCGCGATAACTACATCAACGGCAGGCGTCTTCCTGACGTGCTTGGTCCAACGCAGCAACGTGTCTGGAGGACTATCGAGCCCACTGCGAGCAATGGACCTGAAAGGCTGAAGGGTTTAGTGATTGCCGCAGTGCGCATCTATACTGATCGTGAGCAAGCCTGTGTGCGTGGGCTGGCTTCATCGGCTGTACCTGAGTGGAGCTGCGGAGTGACAATCGTGGCAGCTCCTGTAACATTGACTTCATCTTGAAATATCTTGCTCTGCATACGCATTTCTACATGTGTAGTCACTCTACGTCAGTCTCCCCCGGCCCCTGGAGGAGTAGGCTCAGGACACTGATGGCAGGTAGCCGGTCTTAACGGGTTCTGCTGCGCTCAGCAGAACCTTCTGCCTGTTTTTCCATGAACTGATGCCGGCTTCCTAAAGTGTGGACGTCGCGTTACGTTTGGTTTTGTAAGGGGTGGGACAGCTTTTTGTTGCTGGTTCAATCCCAGTTCCTTTGTGCGACACCATACTGGCTGGTGCCACATTTCTGGTCCGCGCAGTTGTTGCCTCTAATTTATGCATGCACACGGCTCAGGGGGGGGGGGACTTTTCTAAGACTTCTGCATGATTTCGACCAGAATATCTTTGTTCACAGAGAAGAAAAGCCTGCTTTCGTACTCCAGCCTAAGCACCGGGACCCGAACCCCGGCTTCTCTTCAGGCCTTGAGACTTCGAGTTTCAAGTCCACTTGGCGGGCCGGATGCACCCGAAACCCTCAGCCCTGGAAGTTTCAAGTGTGATGCAGAGGGCTCCTAGAACCTGATTGGCCTTCGTCCTTCGTCCTTACAGAAGACAGCTTTTGGTGCGGATGATGGCAAAATTACAAAGTTAAAGCAGGCATGAAGGTGACGTTTCAAAACATTGCATTTCCCAGCGATCTGCTCTTCGGCTGCCTTTTCTGCTCCTGCGAGTGGCTAGGTCTAGGTGGTCTGTGCAAAAGGCTGGGCATGTGCAAAGCAAGTCCAGCCTCAACGCCCGAGTGTCTGGCCTATACTCCTTGGGTTGCGTTCGGGTGCAGGGACAGGCTCCGCAGGCTTGGAATACTGAACCCTCTGTCATTTAATCATGGAACTCTAGGGTATTATGCCAGGTCTACAGTACAGTGAATACAGCTTCAGGGATGCTGCATCAGCCTCTCGAACCCGAGCCCAAACTTCGACTAGACTTAGAGCCTTCTTTTGCGAAAGCTCGCGAGTCAAGCGGATCTCAGGTGGCTGCGGAGCTCCATCAGGGCCTGGCTGCAAGGTCTTGGATTTGGCCATCGCAGTGTGGGCCTTAGGGTCTGCAGCTTCTCCGATCCGAGAGCTGACTCCGAGGTGGTGCATGGGAGCTCGTTAGGAAGAGCCGATTGAACCTCCAGGCTACATCAACACTCCTTGGCGCAAAATCACGCAAAGTAATGCCACCAAGCGACTGCTTCTTAGCACCCCAGCCCTAACCTTTAAATGGAAGCCCAAGACGGTGGGAGGAACTCTTCAGCTGGAATTACACCAACCTGGAATCGGTAGTTGTGCTTGACAAGGGCCCTTTGAGCAAGGATGATTGTAGCCTCTTCAAGCCTCTTCACCAATCGGAGTCTGGAAGCCTGTGTCAAAACAACCACTTGAGGAGGAAGGCTGCCCAGTCTACACCTTATGCCGGCCAGTCCTTCCCAACAGCGTTCTGGCCCGTTGCCAAACCGCCTGTGGCTGGATGGTCGGGGGTCCAGTTTAGAGGTTTGCTACGGGTACTGCAAATCTTCGAGGAGCTTAAGGGTTTAGAACGAGAAGCTTCGTGATTGCGATCGGAGTGTCTATGGCTTGAACCCTGAGAACCTTGAGAAGAAAACAGAAACACCGGCTGTACTGCAGACCCATTGAAAATGACCTAAGCTGGGGCTTTTCTTGGGGTTTGGGTTGTCTTCAGTTCTTTGAGAGGCTGCTGATTCTACGGGTCACATAGTTCCCCGGGAGGGGAAACGTCCACGAAGGCTTTGGGGAGGATCTTCGGACTGTGAATGGCTTCAGGATGCAGGGGCCCAAACCGCACTCCACTTTTTCAACCATCGCAGCCCAGCTCGGAAAGCCCTCGCACTCTCGCGCCTGGTGCTTGCATGCCCGCCCAGGGATCGGTGTCCGCAAAGACCAGAGTCTTCTCGCCTGTAGCCTGAAGTGCCTCAGCCAAGGTCTTGAGTTGATTCAGGCGTGCCGGGCTTTCAGATTATTAGTCGGTTCAGGATTTCCAGTTGTTAGGGGTTGTCAATACTGTGTACAAAGCCTTTCTAAGAGCTGCAAAGACTTGAGCCCTGCTATGGCTGGAACTATGTTGGCTTTTCAGATGTGTCATGGTCTCAGTTATTCAAACCGCTGACACGGCCTCACCGTCACCACTTCAAATTAGAGAATCTTCAAGTGTAACAGCACGGAACCACATGCATACAGATGCTGATTGACGGAGCATACACGAACAGAAAGACACACAAACAATTGCGTATGCAACACATTTATGAGCATACTGACGAGTACATGTACTGTACTTACGTACACTGTGCGAGCATCTAGTAATGAAAGAGTGCCTGGAAACGTAGCCCCAAGCGGAGGAGGGAGGGCGGGCGCGCGAGAGAGAGAGAGAGAACGAGGGGCCGGTTTGCGAAAGCGGAAAGTCTCAAAGTCACAGGTGCGCGCGCCAAATTGAGGACGTGGAGGAGCATTTTCCAAGTGTAGCTATGTATCTAGATTTGTAGACCAGAGGTCAATGGAAATCCAGAAATACAGAAGGCGCAGCAGAGTCACGATTCTCTCAGATGAATGTGGCTGTTCGCTGCTCTTACTGCGGACAAGCAACTGTGCTGGGGGTGTGTTGATACCATGAGCTACACAGCTACTTCGGAAACTTCACCTGCAGCCTGGGTTTCCGATCACTTCCGAATTCTACGACCGAAATGGAAAGTTCCTCGCGCAGCTGCGCTTCTCGACTCTCCAAGACCTGAAACCTTGAAACCTAGGTCAAACGAAACCCAGCCTCCAAGCTCCCATCCAACTTCTTTTTCCTACAGTGCCGGAAGTCCCCAATGGCACGAAATCCCCAACTCCCCAGCTGCCAGGACGCTTGAACAAAAGCGGGGCACTGAGCTGCCTGCGCGAACTGGAACCAAAGGCAAACCCCGAACCGCGAAGAAACGAAACACTGATCTACTTCTTGTCCTGAGTTAAAATCTCCAGCCTGAAATCTCAAAGCACTACAGCTCCAGTGTTTGAGTAAGTATCGGTTTGTTGGCTGCTGCGCCAGACTTTCGCTTGTTTTGGGGTTTAGGAGTTCCGAGCTTCAAGGTTAGCAATAAATATCTCCCACCACCTGGAAGTGAACCCTGAATCTCGGTGAAGCAAACGCGGTAGCCCCGAGACCCGCCGGAATACAACGCACGAGCGCTGAGCCCTGAGCAGACAGCGTCCAAGACGTAGCCATCACAAACAGCTTTTTTGCCGAACTGCGGCAGAAATCCACTCGGCTCCACAACCCCTAAAAACACTCTCATCCCATACTTGTGTAAGTCGCTCAACCGAGCCTTTGCTTTGAGACCTTCCGCCAGCAACTCGAGTCGCCTTCGACAGCTTGGCGGCTGCATGTCAACTACTGCTTGTAGGATAAACCCGAAAATGTTTGTTGGATTTGCATTTAAGATTCTACCTCTGTATGGATCTCAAAGGGGACTTGCAACTGCTTGGGGTGGAACGAGGGCCATTTTGTCTTCAATGCGGGAGGGCTTCGGTGCTCAGGGGCTTGGATTCTTCACGGACGCCAAAATCGCAATCGGCTCGTCATCGAGAGTGTACACCCTACTAAGCTCAAAGGCCTGGACCATCGAACCTAGGTTCTGGAAACTCCCCCACGGCAGCGAAACTCTAGAAAGATTTTGTGCACCTCTCGCGGAAGTCGCTGCGCTGCGCATTGAGGCCGGCGCCCCCGGCCAGAATCATCGCCTTCATTTTTGAGGGTCTGAGCATGCTTGGCGGACTGATGCAGTTGTCTGGCGCAGTAGCTCTGACAATGCGAGATCCCGGAAGGTATCGATTCGCAGCTCCCTGACCAGCGTAACACCAGCCAAGCCCAAACCCGAGAGAGAACAGGACCAGCGTGGCGTAGTTAAGATTACTCTCACTCTTGATGGCTGTTATAGGTTTGCGCCCTCAACCCTGTTTGGATGTGTGCTTCCGACGCCACCTGCGGCTGTTGCGGGCCCTCAAAGCGCGCTGATGCCACAAGATGCAAGGTGCAAAATGGTCAAAGTTTGCGTGGCAGCATTTCAGATCAGGGTGCATTTTTTGTAAGCAGGTCTAGGTTCGGGGTACTCCCGGCCGGACCGATATTTTTGAGGGACCCTAATTCACGAGCTCTGGGCAGATCGCTTCGAACTCCAGAAAACGATTCTGAGAGGATCCGCAATTCAGGCAGTCAGAAGAAACTCCACACCCTTGAACTCTGTCAATTACAACCGTGTTTCGTTAGGAGGTTATCATGCCGGAGTGCATCTGCTTGCTTCTTTCTGAAAGGGGACCACATCGGAGTGTACTCACTACATATCCTCCAAGCCCCAAACACCCCGTGACCCTGAACATCACAAGCCCCAACCTAAAATTCGTCGAATATGCCGAAGTCAAGGAATACCTATGCCCCGACTTCATCGGAACCTGGAAGATTAGTAGCATTGATCGCTTCATTTTCTTGAAACTTCCTAATGGCACTCCACACGACATGAAGGAACTGGTATAAGAAACCTTGGCATTGTCATCCGGCAGCCTCATCGACAGTCGCAGCAGCGGCGATGCTTCGAACCAAAGCGTCTTCCTGGCCAATGAAGGGAGCCGCCTCAGCATCTCGTCTAGGACTTTAAGATATTCGGGTTTAGGCACGGAAACACCATGTTCCATGGCATTTCTCAAGCAGTTGTCAACAGCCTTCCGTCTCAGCATGAAGCCAATAAAACGAGATTTCCTACACTCGTCCAGGAATGCATCGCGTAGCAACGATATTCGATGGGTATTACAGCATGTACGGAGTATGATTAGAGCCTTGCCGGAACATTCGCTCATTACAAGCCGGAAGTGTATGTACATCTATGTACCACTCTAAGCCACCCGGGCCCCAAAACCCTGATCTCCTAAACTTTTTTGAACCCAGGCTCTGCCGATCAGCTGGGAAGCAGCACTGCCAAACTAAATCATCAAACTTCATCTCTGAACTCGAGGCTCTCAAAAAGCTGACAAGAGGAACACTTCCTGCATCTGAGAGTATCCCTTCGTCTTGAACCTGTGGGCTGCTAACCCTTCAGGGCGACTTCATAGAGCAGGCCTGCCAGTAGTGCTCCAGGCTTGGGAAACCTGGCTCTCTGTGCAAACACCGACTCAACACATACATATATACATATATAAATATACATCTACAATTTATGCGTACATGGATCTGTCCGTGTCCCGACGAATGCAGGTGGAGCTGAAGTGTAGGTTATGCTGCGTTGACGGATGGATAGGTTCAATAGGTGTCTGCCGTCTCGGGATGGGTGCACGGTGCGGGGGTATCCAGGAGTCAGAGGTCCAGCGGAAGTGGAAGCTGACAGGGCTGCATGGTTCAGTTCTCCAACTTGGAGACGGGGCTCAGGCGTCAGCACTGAATGGTGCAACCACGGGAACTCAAGACCCGAATTCCTGCTTGCACCTTTAGCACGAGGATGTGGACCTTCCTAGATTGCTGCTGACGTGGACCTTGCTAAGTTGCTGCTGTGACGGTGTCGACAATCTTGAAAAAACGATTTTCAAACGATTCTTTCAATGAAACAAACGGATGAAGGATGTTTGTGAGATTGATGTTTGCCATGTCGACGAAATGGTTGAACCGTTCCGCCACATTTTGCATCTGGTTTGCATCGACTCAGCAAGGACGGCGACAAGCACCACCGGCAGCACAGCTTTCGGCTTCTTCCCACCCGGCGGGCCAGGGTTAGCTGCTCAATGCCGGTGCTGCCATGCTACTCTGGGCGAGAAGCTCAGCCACAAGCTTGGCACAAGCGACTTTGGAGAGAGCCTTATCCTGACTTATCCTTACGTCTGAGTCTCAACAGGCACACTACGCCCCCGAGGTCCTAGGTTCCCCTTGCACACACCAGGGGTGAGTCCTGTGTCATGGGATCGATTCAATGGCAGAAGGGAGGAGAGACGGAGCGAGAGTTTCAACCTGAAAACAGTAAACCCCGTCTCACACCTTTCATCCCGCATGCGAATGAATGCTCACCAGCCCAGCAGCTCACACCGGCCAGTGTCACTGTAGCAGGAAATGCCTCGAAATGCTGCAGAGTACAACCAATGCTGACAGACACGTGTTTTTTGAACAACGATGACAATGATGCTGAAAGGAATGGCTTGTTATGGTGCTCAGAAGCTTCGGAAGCTGGCTCAGACATTGCATCCAGCTCGGGCCGATACTTGACGATGCTTGTGCATTAAATCTGCATATGTCATGGTGCAAGAAAGGCAAGCCGGGCTGGGCATAACTGCCATCAGATGTAGGGCACCTTCTACGTACTAGTAACTGTTGTCCTTCTGCAGTCCTAGCGGTCTCCTCTCGGGCTCCTGTGGCGTTGATAAGACACAGGAGTGCATCCGGTATGAATGCTGCTTGGCTCTCACCCCTTGAAATCAAGCGCTCAAGGTATGGATTTTGAACATCGCCAGGCCAACAAAGCTCTCAGGACGAGCCGCATGGCACAATGGGTCCTGCAGGCCACATGGACAGCGAAGCTGCGAAATCATGCCAATCCGTGCGGGGAGGGGGCTGCTGGAGGCGGTGACCCAACAGCTGCTGGTTGCCCGCGCAGTCATGCGATTCGCAGAGAGAAAGCATAATGCAGTTGATGTGGTTCCTGTCCGTGATGGCTGCAGCATCTACCTTCCGTTTGCAGGTCAGGAAAAGCAGTTTAGTCCGTCAGTCCTTGCCAGTGTTGCTGAAACCTGACAACTTTGCATCAGGGCACAAGGGCAAGACATCTTGGTGCAAATGCCGCAGCTGCTTTTAACAGCAAGTGAGAGCTAATGCGCAACGGAGCGACAAGCTGATAAGCACCACTGCCAAACCGGTTCTGTTCTTGACCTCTGAAATTTCAAGCGCACACACTCAAGCCCCAAACAAAGAACAGGCCCCGACCTGAAGCCCAAGACTCCCTGTGCTGAGCAAGACACTGTAAACGTTGTCTGCATTCAAGTCCACCGTTCCCTCGGGAAGCTCCTCACCTTCCTCCTCGGCTGAGAACGTATAGTGCAGTGCACTGCGGTCTCAGTACACAGGAAAGAAACCGGGCGTGTGTTATGAGCCATTAATGCTCTGCATTGTCTGTATCTGCACTATCTGTTTAGTTCTGAAATAAATTTGCTCCTTCAACGTCACATAGCTTATTTGGCCGGAGGCCTGCGGCCAAGACGCGATCACCACTTCCACCTCTTCGCAATCCTTGGATCGGAAGTAGGGCATAGGGCCGCCCTACTTGCGACATCCGAAATTCTAAACGGAGCAAAACCAGATGGCAAACCCGCAGGCCTCTAGAACTTTGAGGGCAGCAAGCGATGTCGTGAATTGCGATGCTGCAAAATAGCAAACCCTCGCACTGTGCAGCCCGCGCTTCATAGGCAAAGTCGTCATCGTGGTCGACTTCGCCACAGTGTGTTGCAAACGCCTCTGCATCACTTAGCAGCGCTCCGCAGCCACCACCTGCGGACCGGGTGTGGGATTTCTGATCGCAGCACTCGCAAAAGGTAGCCGTGCTGGTAGCATTTGGCAGCGGCGACAGAGAGGGTGTTTTCAGGCAGCAGGATTCAAGCAGGAAGGGGCATTTAGGCTCAAGTCTTTAGATGTTTGTGGATGTGAGCATCCTTTCGGGCTTAGGCATTGTTCAGCTGCGCGACACTTGATCTTCTTGGCGCGCCGCTGCTTAGCTTTCTTCGCGGCCTCCGCAACATGCCTCAGCTCGTGACTACTAAATCGTCACAGATGAGCCAAGCGGCCTTTAACAGTTCAGTAGTGATCAATCACAATATTGACCATAAGACTACTCTTGTCATCAGTGCTGCTACGGGGACGACTTGTCGGCAACTGATGCAAATATGACAGTCCGACCACAACTACGGCGTAGTTGCAAAGGGTCAAAGTAACAGTAGCAAGTATCAACAAAAGTGCTCACCACAGGTTGAACGCCCACTCCTGGCAATAACTGCCGCTGCCTAGCCTAGCACTACAGTACTACAAATCACTAGGACCAGGAGTACTACAAGTACGACGACCCTTGTCTCAGTCTTAAGGTGAAATATTTTGTGCTCATGCACCGCCGCGCAAGCTCCAGGGCTTTGGCTTCCAAACTCGTGTCGCCTCCGCAGGGCTGCAGGGCTGTGTCTCTGAGGTATTCTTTCTCGGGTTGTTCTTCAGACCACAGAAGTTCATCCCTACCGAGTCTCTTTTGTTCAGGGTTTCATGTTCAGGCTTGAGTACATCAGAGATCCCACAACTGAAGATTTCAGGGTCCACGAGTTCCCTCCTCTTGGTTTGATCCAGTACTCATCGAGTTCGTTTTCCTGATCTCTGCATTCCATGCTTCAGGCTATAGGCGGCACGAGCTCCAGCAGATGTTGCCAGGGCCGTGCCAGGGTGGTCATGATCAATGGTCAAGGCTGTCACTGAGGCTTGTGCCACTCTCACGAGCATATCGTTGCAGTGTGCCGAAGGAGGGAATTGAATGAGCAGGATGGGCTATCATAGGAGTTCTGATTTCACCTAGTTCTCTTGTCAACAACCGCCAGAAATGACTTCAGTCCCTGCCTTTTTTGTGCTTCTTCTGCTCCTGCTCCACTGGGACGTCGGCATCGGATCCGGACACAATCGGGTCATAGTGCTGGCCAGTGTAGAGGATGTATATCCTACCACGGCAGTTTGCATGTACCCCACTTCCTTGCTAGCGAATACACAGCGCACGTCCCTTCGTCACACACCGGACGATCGCAACTGCCGGTATCATGCACATCGACATAATAACCACCAGAGCCATGGCCAGCACATTCTGATAACCTCCGACAGCCAACATTCCTTACCATAAACACAAACATGAACATCTTGACACCCTCAGAAACAAGCATCATCATTCCCACCATCAACGTCAGTGGGAGCAAGGCCATCAACAACAGCATTGTAGTCTCGTTGTCGATATCCTCCCAAGCACCATCATGATCCTCGTCCTCTTCGCCAGCACCACCGCAAACATGACCACATATCCACAACAACTGCCGCCAGCAGCCTAAGTGCCACTGATACCTGCAGCGCAATCACTACCTACCACTCAGCCAACACTCCCATCCGAAAAATTAACACGACGCCCAACATATGATCATCGTCATCGTCATCGTAGGTTGTCACATCGTCATCTATTACCATAACATCATGTTTCTCATCTTCAAAGCCTTCAACGCCATGTAGACCTCATGATCATCAGCAAGATTATTGCAATCGTCCTTGTTAGTACTGTTACCCACCCCTCGCCACCTTCTTGCGCAGCATGCGTGTCGTTTTCACAACCATCATGAGGTTCACAACTGGTAGTCACCACCCCGTTCATTGCAATGATACGCTGTGCAGCAGTTGTTGCAGCTGCAGCAACGAAATACACCAGTATAAACCACCAGAGCCAGAGAGGCAACAACCACGAATCACGACATGCCCAATGTAACAACGAGGGCAATTATGATGATGGTAATGATGATGATAACAAGAGTGGATGCGGCTGTTGCTGAGACCCCTTAACAAACCCCAAGCGACGATTTCATGCCAAGCCGCCGCGCAGAGCAGGCAGGGAGGTCCGAGCCATAACAAAGCACTGCACAGGGAAGCCGTTGAAGCCGGAGCTTAAAGGGGTTGGGCTTTGGGTTTCACATCTCATAACAATTTGAGCGAGGTTGGGGTTCCAGGCTGCGGACAGGAAACAACGCTCTTGGGCAGTGAATCCAGCCAGCGGATCCGAAATGCTCTCGGGGGGTTTACCTAGAGCCGTACGTCCCCGCTCTCAGGGCAGATGCCGAGTACGAAAGCTAAATAAAACCGTTATTTCGAGGACATGGAGTGCCGATTGCTGGTGCAACGACGAATCTCCTTCTTCCGAACACTCGTGTATCATTAATTAGAAAGCTGGCGACTGCTGCCAGCCTTGCATGGACTCACAGCAGACAACAGCGACTTCAAGACCTGCAGGCGAAACTCCACGGGAGATTCCGGGGTAGCAAAGGGGCACCCATCGGGACAGTCGTTAACCTGGCAACAGGTCGCGAGATTCCGGAGTTACATTGAGACACATGTCATCTGCGCATCGGCCATGCCAATTGAAACCTGTTCAATATCCATCCTTCATGAATCAGCTTGCGCATGACGCTGCGAGCATGTTGTAAGCTCCGGGCCATAATGCTTGGCTAGGCTTATAATCCTGAGCCGACATGTGCCACCGCTGCACCGATTCTCTCTACCCATCCTCGTGCAGGGTCTTTTTGTCTTGTGGACGGAGTGAGGTAGCCATTTATTCTTGGCATCACTACTTCTAACCTGAAGCAGACAGTAATCTCTCTCTATCTCTCCCTTTGCTTTGCTCTGAGGGCATAGGGGACGAGTTAAGTCCCCCGGCTACCAGGGCCTTCCAGTTTTCTGAGGCTTTGGGAGGATGTGAAAGTTCGGTGTGATATTGCCTTGGTTGTTAAGAAAGTGTAGACTTAGCCTCTCTCTCCCTCTCTCTTGCTTGCTTGCAAGGCGTTTGGGTTAAGGGTGGTGGGACCTAACCCTGCGCACGGCGCTACGCCCCGTGGTCTTTGTCTGGTCTGGTGGTGAGAACTGGGCACGGCAGTTGAGCTGGTACTGTGGGCTATGCCCAAACTTCGAAGTGACAGTACAACATGTCCCGCCCACCTGGTCCAGCTCGACTGCTCTGTGCCCCTTTTCCTTGCCTACAGCCCTCGTGTGCTGCCCCCTTATGGGGCGAAGGCTATGTGCGGTTGCGGCGGGCCTCTCGCTAGCGCCAAGTAGTGTAACGGAACAGGTTACATAGCACGACTGCACTCAGGGCCCCCGCGTTGTTCTTCAAGAGTTTGCTACTGGTTTGTGGGTGTGTGTGCTGGCAGCGGGTCCCCAATGAGGTCGGGAAACAAAGGAGGGGCCGAGGTTAGGGGTAACATCACAAAACGTTGGGTCCCCCAACTGCCCGGTGGTGGTGTGCTGTGGCAACTGCGGGGCCTTTGTGGGGAAAACAGGGGGACGGGGTCATCGGAACGCCGTAGGGGGCACAAACTTCGACGTGCCCGCAGTTGCTGTGGTGGTGCGTTTTCGTGTTGTTTTGCAGGTGTGTCCCTCCTGCGGTTTGCTACACATGTTCGATCCTTTGTTCAAGGGCACACGTTGCAGTGCTCAAAAGCTAGGGGGTGGGATCAAACAAGGCATGCAACCGCCTACGTCTGTGACTGTCCGGGCTCACTGCCCCTCCTTGTGAGGGTGGGTTTTCACTGCCGCTCAGGTGTTGTCCCCTTCGTGCCACCGGCGAGGTCGCTGAGTCCACTGTCCGTCGTCGTCTCATGTGTCCCCAAGCCTCGTCCTCGCTCTCTGTGCTGGGAATGTCGGCCGTGTCCCAGCTCTCCATGCCCTCTGGTTTGGGCCTTGTGGCCCCTGTCGTTGCTCCGGCTGGCGTCCACAGAGTTAGGTCCCCACGTTGTTTCTTCCTGCATCGGCTGCGGCGGTGCCGCTGCTGGGGGGTCCCATGGCACTGTGTCTTGGAGGTCCTCGACGTCGTCGAGGCGAATGGGATCCCCCAGATCGCTGTGGTCCAGCTTTGTAGCAGCTGTAAGGCTTCTGCTGCTAAGGAGATTTGGTAACCAACAAGGGTCGGGAGAAGTTGCTGGATGTTTGTCTGGGCTCGCAAGATGTGGCCTCCGGGGGGTCGTCGGGGGCCTGGGTTCGCCGTCTCTTGTGCGGTCCTTCGCTGCTGCTCGCGGCTGCTGCAGTCCGGTCTTCTGCGTGGACGCTGGTTGGCACTGGACGGCTGTGGTGCTGTGGTGTTGCTTGAAGAGGATTGCCCCCCGTCCACGGCACCAGGTGCGACTGGCCTTGCTCCACGAGGTTGATGATGTGGAGCATTGCTTCTTGAGTGTCGTCGCCGGGGAGGAGGTGGGGTGGTCCCCGTGGGATGCCCGTGGTTAGNACCAGGTGCGACTGGCCTTGCTCCACGAGGTTGATGATGTGGAGCATTGCTTCTTGAGTGTCGTCGCCGGGGAGGAGGTGGGGTGGTCCCCGTGGGATGCCCGTGGTTAGTGGGGTGCACTCGCTCTCTCTCTCTCTCTCTCTCTCTCCCGGGCATGAGGGCGCGCCCCCCGATGTGTTTTCGGGCTTCTGGGGGAGTGAAGAACGAGCATAGGACAAAGCAAAGGCTACAGCCATAAAGTCTACAACAACGTATCTGCTTGTCTGTATGCTCTCCAGGAAACATGCAAAGTCAGTGGTGATTCCCCCAACGACGCGGATGCACGAGGGCCGAACTACGAAGATTCCCTCCAGTAAACCGGCTAGTGGGAAATCACTGACTTTTGTATCCGCCTCGGCACATGTAGGCGAATTACAGGATTCCCCGGGATCTCTTCACGAGCACAATAATCATGACATCATGACAGCAACAAGGAAACATCCACTCGCTACACACTCTCTCTCTCTCTCTCTCGCTCGCTCTCTCTCTCTCTCTCTCTTTCTTTCTGCTGGGCTTAGGGGTCACTCCGTGACCCTCAGGCCTTCGGCCCGCCCAACCACCCCCTCCCTCTCTCTCTCTCTCTCATGAAACTCGTGGTCAATGTCGGCATCCAAACCACTGCCTGCAGCAACGAATGACATTCACTCTTCCTGCTGGCAAGACGCTCGTTCTCCCCACCCCAGTGGAATTCCTTGCAGCCACTCATTTCCGAGTCATGGTTGAGCCTACGGCCTCGAAGTACCCTGAACGGAAACCTCAAACTCAAACGAAGGCTCTCATGAGAGCGATCAGGACAAGAGCCTCAACCCCACGGCCAAGCTCTGCCATGTATCAACCCCTAAACCCTCAACCCTTAGGCTCCTCGAATCGCTTTTCGGCGAGCTGCTGTGTACAATGTAAAGACGCAAAACAGGCCACTGGTCCAAATACGTTTGCATCGCCCAGAAACAGCAAGTGGGCCTAGGGTGTTGGGCCTGCAGGGGCAGTGACCGGGTTGTTGTGACTTTCTCATTCAGAGTTGTTTACCTTCAAACTCTAGGTGTGGACTCCTGATCGTTAGATCTGGCTTCACGACTTGGTAGCTTGGCTTGAGGCGTGGCATTTCGGACTTCGGGAGTGGGCTTGAGGGCCAAAGTCGTCCGCCACAAGGGCAACGTCGCCAAGTTATTGATCACTACGGTGGTATGTTGAAGGAACTGCTGCAACTTGCAGACAGGCTTCGTTTCTGATCCAGCCTGCATACTCGTCGACACTGTTGAAGCCCAGAAGTAGAGCGCGAGTCAACGGGTCAGGATCGCTAAGAGCATCTTGTGCACAAACCTGCTCAAGGGCCGAAAGCCGTGTATGCCTCAACTTAGTCGCCACTGAAGCCTGCAGTTTCTGGGTTTACATGTTTCTGTGCTCTTTGCTTCCTACGGCAGGGACGACTCACCCAGGCACTATAGGAATCCTGAACATTAAACTTCATTAAACACTGCAAAAACTATGAAGCCCAACGGGCAGCAACATCCCAAACCGCAATCCTTCCAAAACCGAGATCCTGATCCCTACCCACCGAAAACCCCAGAACCAAGAAACCCAGAAAGCAAAAACAAAAGCCGCAATGCCTACATCCCGAAAGCCCAATCCTCTTAACCTAAATCCATGAATATAACCTGCCAAGCTACCTCCTAGACCGATGCGCCCTAAAGCATGATTTGATCGCCCCGGCCCCTGAAACTCCGCCTCTCGGAGCTGGGCCGCCTTTGCTCGACCCACGTCGCCCTCCTCGTGCAGAAACAGAGAAGACGAGCTTTGGAAGATTGGAAGATCCCTTTTCGCACTGTGCAGGCAAAGACCCTTGGCCGACTTTGAAAGCGTAAGCAGCCGATGACTGCTGAAGCAACTTAAGCTAGACGAAACATCGTAGTCGATGATGGGGAGCTTACGAATCTACAGCAGGTGCATCTTGCAACTGTGACGCCTGTGAAACAGCCACATGGCTCAGCAGGCCCACGTGGACAGAAAGTGCGGCGTAAACGGTATACTTAGTGACAAGTCTGATCGATACTCGTCTAAAGGTCTTCTTGGGTGAAGCACGTCTACTGGCACTGTCCGCGAGCTACTGATGACGATCATCCAATGTTTGCTACCATCGTCACTTCTCACCACTGCTCTGGCGAGCAGCAACCTTGGCATCCTCATCATTATCATCATCTCACCATCTGATGTTCATCATGTTTCGAATTCCCTGCAAGGACACTTCAATTCTGAGACTCGCAAACTGGCTCTCCTGCGACAACCACATCAGTTCAATGCTGATACTAACCCACAAACCTGGTCAATCTATTCAGTTCTCTATCACCGCAGGCCCCAAAGCAAAGGAATCACACACTGAAATTCCCGTCTCAGTGGCGGCAAGGTAGGCCACAGCCCAAAAGAGGCAGCTGTGGTCGTTCCTTGCAGTACAGTCAGTGAAATGCGGGGCTAGCTGGGCTAGCTCAGGACCCCGAAAGCCGAATCTTCGACTACGGGCCTGCACGTCGCGAAGGGTGCTTCGGGATTGACTGCGTGCCTGCTCTCGGACGCTTGCGAGTTGGAACCTCTTCAAAGCTGTTCTTCCTGTCGCTATCATGGCACACACACACACAAACCTTTTTAGCATTGGAGCAATGCAACCCCAAACAAAGAAACCAATACAGAACCCTCGATCGGCGCTCTCGTTCGCTAGCGGCACCTACTTGTGAAATGCCTCGCAACTTCCTTTGCGGGCAGTGGGTCGGGACATTTCTGCGAATTGCTTCGGCGGCCATAGGTGTGGCAGCTCGACGGCGGCAGCACATGTCATGGCTTGGCCCGCATCTCGGGCCAAGGTGTACCAGGTTTGGGCTTGAACTCTGAGGTGACTGCGAGGTCCGGTATACTACGACTGGTCGACTCTGCCTTCGGATTTGTGGTGCTGGGGTCTTCAAGCCTGGGTGCGGGGGCTCATGCGGGGTTGCACTTTGGGGTTGGTCTGAGCACCCGTGCCTGTGACGCAGATGTTGAGGGCTTGCGAACAAAAAAACGTCTCCCCTCTCATGAGACCGTCCATACACGCCTACATATGTATGTGGAAACATATGCACGTACCCTGATAATGGACTTATGTCACATGGACATACATACATACATACATCCATGCCTGCATCCATGCATTCATGCACCCACACATGTGTGCATACATCTGTATACATGTGTATGTAGATACGCAGGGGCATGCGCATGTATGCATGCATAATTGTACATTTTCATGTGCATACAATTGCACATACACACACATGCATGCATGCACATGCACACAAAGATGCACATGCGAATGCAGGTTCACATACACGCGGACGGACATGTCTAGGGATACGTATGTATATGTGTATGTATATGCCTATGCGTATGTATTTTGTGTATGTATGCATAGACACGCATCTTTCATACACGCTGAAAGCGTACACATACAGTTCATGTCATGAACATGTACGCACGCGCACGCAAACACACACACACACAAAACACACACACAACACACACACACACACACACACAACACACACACACGCACAGCTACTGTGCACACACCCACACTCTCTATCTCTCCGGACAGGCAAACTCTGCTTGGATAGGTGCATGCAGGCATGCCTTGGCATGTACACACACGTATGTACAGCATAACGTTTGTTTGGTCGATGGACATAGAAAGATGTACCATTCATGTACCGGCGGTGTGCGTTCACATACGTGCATATTCGTATTGCAGCTGGCATGAATGAGCACTTGTGCATTCCTTGAAACAGTTTGTGTGTGTCATATACAGCGCAAGGTGTGTGTGTGTATATGCATATATATATATATATAGTTATGTACACATGTACATATATAAATCAATATATAGACATATTGTTTAAACCAACCAATGAAGAACTAGATGCATCCTTCTATATTCATATATACACATACATATATGTATTGACATGGATACACATCTTTTCTGAAATCAAAGATAGAGCTGTGTAGTTCTATCCAGTATGTGCCACAAGAGAATTGCCCTGTCTGTCCTTCCTTCTCTCTCTCTTTCTTGCTGGCTCGTTTTGCAAAGAATCCTGGAGGGGGGGGGTGTTTAGAACTGTTGTACCCGGGTGAAGATCGCAGTGCACTGGTACGCGCGAGGGGCTAAGCTTTAGGACCTGCCAAACGGCGAGCAACTGACACAAGCGAGTGACACGGATCTCCAAATCTCAAGATCTCGGGTCTGATCTTTTTTTGTCCGCTCTCGCTGACTCAAGCAGCTGGCGCAGCTAACTCTAAGAGCTCCCTGCCCTTGGTTTGGGGGCTTGGTAAGGCTTGGTCATCACCCAGAAGAACAAGAGTTCACGCATGAGACTAGGGACTTTGAACTGTGATTTCTGCAAACATGTCAAGGGCCGTCCTGCTCGTTCCAGTATGCTGGTATAAGGCATTCTACTGCTAACCGCAAGACGTGGACCACTGCAGGGCTGAGTACGCGTTGTATTTTGGGGCCAGGTGGGCCTTGCGCGGGGCTTCATTGTGATTCGACACACATTGCACACATTGGCAAATACTGCGATGCTACTTGATACTGCGGCTCGTGTGGTGCTAATTACTTGCGTCTGCTGAGCCCGAGGGCGCTCCGTTTTCATGCCGGGAAAGTTTCTTCAAAGCACGCGCTTTGAGAGTCGAGTGTGAAAGCCCAGGAGTACGATACGCCAGAACCCCAGACTCCGCTGGTTGGCCTTTTCCTCATGCCAAGGCCCATGTCTACGTCTGAAAAGGCAAACTGAGCCGAAGCCAAACCCGAAACATTCAACTCTAAAACAACATACAACTCAAGCCAAAACTGCATCTAGGTTGCAACCACCCCCAAACGCTCGGTTCCCCCTGTCAGCACAAGGAGCCATCTCCTCGGAGCACTCAAAACCAAAGCTTTTAAGTACCTATTGGGCTATGACCACTTCTCAGCTTGATTGGCATTGACGGGTTTTTAACTTGGAGCTATATAAACCCACAGATCCCGAACACTAGTCACTAAACTTCAAATACTCGGAGCAATCAGGCATTGAGAGACCATGGTATAGAATCCAGAATGGTCAGCTCCTTGCTGCAACCCTCCTTACACATGTTCGCGCGATTTAGGTTTGCGTTCCTGCGCCCAGCTTAAAACACAGTCCCTGCCTGAAAACGCGATTCTGGCTTTAAAGCGGTCTTGTTTGCAGCGCAGGAAAGACAAGATGGTTCACAGACACAGTTATGTACTTACTTGCGGACCAGTAGTTAGAACGCAAACAAGCACGTCACCAAGTACCATTTGCATCACAGTTTGTAACACAGAGGCAAAATATACCCACTATGTAAGTGTTAAGTGCTAAGCGAATAGTATTTTCGCATAAGGTATGAGATTTTCATAAACAGACGTGTCACCAAGTACGAGTTGCATCACTGTTTGTAACACAGAGGCAGAATTTAACCCCGGAGTAAGTGTACATAAAGTGCTAAGCGGATGTCATTTTCGTATTCGCTTCTAGCTAAGTAACATTACATCAGTGTTATTGCTTAACACGAGGACTGCTTCAAACAAAAATCAAGGGAGTATGCCGGCAAGTTCATAAGCACGTAACAAATATCAGCTGAGTAGCATCGTTTGAAGAGTTTTAGCGCGCGCACTCGACGCGGTTGAGAAACGAGGAAGGAGCTATCACATATGCAATCAACACCTATATGGGATGACAATACTGCTTGCTGTTTCTACCTGAATTCATATTTTCTCACAACGTGGTTCATGGATGGTCTGGACTTTCCATCCTTAGACTAGATGTATTGCTGTTCAGCATGACACTAGGCCTCTTCATGTACGATTCATGTACGATAAGAAGCTACCATGGAATTGGTTATCCGATTTGATGCCGGGCACGTACGTGTACAACATACGAATACAAATAGTTAGCCCAAACTCACCTGCTTTCGATTCATACCCTCGACATACCTGAGATACCTACTCCTCTTACAGCAAGAAGGGTGCGGTGCCAACCGGGTTTGCCCGTCCTCCAAAATTCATACACACCTACGAACTCTGAACCTTGAGCATTTTGAGTGCTCCTTCCATGCTTCCGGCCGGCCCCGTTCGGCTCAGTCAGTCAGTCGAAAATGACCTGATTCTTGGAGCTATGTTGGAGTGTTGGATCTAATCAGGCTCGAGATCGAGTTTTGGGAGTTTGGGGTTTCAGGTTAGGAGTTGGGGATTTGGGATGGAGTTGGGAGCTTTAGTTTTGGACGTCAGGGCTGAAGGCTTCGGGGATCTGGGAGCTGTTCCGCAGCACTGTTGGGACAAGCCCTGCGCGGGGCCTGAAAGAGCACGAGATTACACTGATCATGTTTCATTAACCCTGAGCTTCTCGAACTCGTGCCCACTTCTCCCCAGAACGGACTCATTAAAAAAAGGTTTCGGTTGTTTTTGTGACGGTTTCAGGAGCTCGGCGGCTCGGCTCAAGCTGCGACGGGGGCTTTCGGCTTTCATGTACCGGACCTTCCAATCTTAGAGACCCGCATCGAAGGACACATACAGGACATAAAGCCGGCCTGAGGTGGTCCCTGCAGGTCTCTCCGATGAAAGGATGAAAGAAGTCTCCGAAAGGAAGTGACGCGCGATGTTTCCGTCGCCGCCACAGCAGAAGTCTCCACTTTGGGCATACCGGCGCTTTCAGCATCGGCAGGCCCAGCAAATGCGCAGGCCAGGTGTGTAAAGTGTCAGATGCTTGGTATAAGCCAGATCAGATTCAACTTTGGCAGGCCATAAGACCGAATATGACTCCATGATTCGCGATGATACTCCGAAGAGGGGGTTGAATGATCACCACTAAGTCACTACGATAAAGCAAGGACCGGGGTGGCTTGCACCATTTTTGGGCCTGAAATTCTTGAAAGCTGCGACGGATCTCCAAGTGAATGGGTGAGACTGGACACGGCCTAAAAGGAGTCGGTGCTTGCACCTGTCTCAAAGTCGACACTATGAGAAATTGGTGGCAGATTATTTCGAAAGTGGAAATGATGGTGAAAGTGCGAATGCAACTGTTCCATGAAAGGAGAGGTGGGCAAAGCCCTTGCTGCGACCTTCTTTGCCTTGTTTCCAAAGGCTCCACCAGCCTGTTCTTCAGCGGGCTTTCCGGTAGCAGGGCCTCAAACCTTTTATGAGTACTCTGCCTATCCAACTGCAAGCTGTTCAGTACGAAGCCCCAACTACACCCTGAACCGCTCACAACGGTAAGTTCTGAACAGAGTTATGAAATCTAGACCCTAAAACCACACCCGAACCCCACAACCCCGCCCGCGCCTTGTAAGTAATTGGGGCAAGGACTTGTGGCTTGGCAAAAGGCGACGTTCGTGGAGGTAGCAGATGCTTCGCACGGATCTTGCCCACAAATCTGCGATACTTCTCCTGCATTGTATGGGGGCCAGTTCTGGGGGCTTGCCTCCGTTGCAGCGTGACAGGACACAAAGGTCTCAGCCCAAACCTTCAGTGTGAAGACCCCCGGCCCCAGCCGTGCGCCCCCCATTTCCTTTGGAGCCGAAGCCGAAGGGGCCGAAGGGCCGCGGAATCTGTTGTGGATCCCAGAACCTGAGCGAGTCTCCTCCGGTGAGGCCTGGACATCCGGTGGGGCACAGGAGTCGAAGACGGATGGTTGCAAGAAGAGCCTGCCATCCGATGTTGACTTGCTCAGACGCCTTGGCAAGGCTGTAGAGCTTCAGGCAACTACATACGAGGGATGAAAGCCCTCAGAATCCAACCCAAAAACTCTCTACAGACCGTACAAGCTTGGACCTGCTGATTACATTGGGAGGAATTTCAGTGGTGTACTACGGTGTCAGATCAAGTCATAGAATGGCCCAAACCACTGCGACCCTGGCTTGTGGCCATACTTTGTGACGTAGAACTGAAGCTCCTATTGGTCCGGGTCTTCCGCTTCTCGTTCTTCGTCGATATGTCCGGGGTGTGGGCGACGTTGAGGGTGCCCGGCATGTTAGGTCAGGGCTAACGCACCATCTTTACAGTGAGGCTTCAGGCCCTAAACTTGATGTTGAAGCATCTCTGTTGTCCGACACTTTCAGGGCTCATGGTGTCGGAAATGTGCTTCCGGAAAGGAAGCGCTGAACAGTAGCCGAAAAGAAACCCAAGACCTGGAGCAACACGACCTGTCCATAGAAAACCCCCAGACAATGCAAAGCATGAGCCGAAACCATGCTAAGATAGCCGAACCCTGAGCCAGGATGCGAGGGGGAAGAAGCCGTGGGAGTAAGGGAGCGTCCGTGCGTCATCCAGGTGGAATCTGCACCCTCATAGTCACCGAGGTCCTGCAGCTGGGTCCACGAACAAGACCCTTATGCCCTTACGCCTTGGGTCGGTCTCAAGGGTTTATGTTCGATGTGCGCCGGCTGGATCACCTAACCAATGCGCAGTCATCAATGATCGTCACAGGCTTGTGCGCCAAGCTGAAACATCTACCATGCGGCACAGTCTCTCGACTGTCCAGGACACACCATCGACAAAACCGACTGAAGCAAACCTCGACAGCGGATGTTTCGCCTCCCGCTTGATTCACAAGGCCTTAAAGCGTAATCCTGCAAGCAAAGAGAAGCCTGCAGGGATCTCATGGACATCTACATGTGTCAGCGCTTGAAAGCTTCGCGGCATCTGGGGAAACAGTTTTTCACAGGTGACGCCTTGGAGCTTGCAGGCTTTCAGGGCTTTCGGAAGAAAATACCCAGTGCCACTATTCCTTCGCCGTACATCGCTCACTTTGGGCTTCTTTGTAAAGCGGAACTTGGTTCAAACTGGTTCCAGTGTTCGGCAGTTTGGCAGTGCCAGTCGCTTCCGAATGCTGAACCCAAAACGGAAACTCTGACAAAAAGCAACATGTCATGTGCTTGCAGGTCCGTGTCGGCATCGCCCATGTAGACCCGACTGAAGTCCAGGGGCGGCACCGGGTGCACCTTCTTTGGCGAAAACTCCTTCTCGTCGAACCTGTGTCATCGCAAGGAGGTTGGCAGTTTAGGTTTGTCCATGCTGCAGCATATAGGGTTTAGTATGTCGCACTGTAGAATGAAGTGCAAACTTGTCTAATGAAACAGCCCTAACTTGAAACATCTGAATCCAAACCATGAGATCTGAAAAAAATCGACGATTCGTTATGCGAAGAGCTTAACTTCAGCTCGCTCTAGACTCTAGACATTATAAATTAACCATGCAAGAACCATCCCAACGATAAGAACCATCCTGCATAGGCAGTCCCTTCTGTGTAAAATTCGTGAGAACCCCGCAGGCAGGCAATCTCTCCAAAAGCTTCAGGTTGAAGTCTGAGGGAGCCGAGGTAGGTCGCGCACGACTTACAGAGCTCTCGGACGGTTTGGAGAAGAGCTTTGAAGGAACACTTCTTTGAGTTTGTGGTCTTGAAGCTCATCGTGGTCTCTGAAAGCCGGAACCCTCGAGGAGCCTTACCTAGCCTCTGAATTGTAGTAGTAGCCGTTTGCGGGCAACGTTTTCTTGCCGCGTTGCTAGTTACTTAGGTTCCTTTGTAAGAAAGTTGGGAAGCACAACGACGTAAAAGGAGCTACAACTAGATCTAAGCTAAGGTATGGGTTACAGTACAAACCCAGTAGAAGCCGCCTGCTGCACTGTGTCGGCCGAGAGGCAGAGCGGAGCACCTAAGCGGGACCCCGGAAGCCTCAGAAGGACGAGACCGCGCCGAAGAGGGAGCTGGCGGTGATGGCGGCGTCATTAGTCCCTCGGCCTCAGTCGACATTCAAGGATTCAGGGCTGTATAGGGACAGGGGCCGCGGTTGAAGCGCTAGCCACTTGGGCCACTCTAGTGCGTTTCTTCTCGAACCACTATGGCCTTTTTAGACTCCAGGCGACATCATGGAGGAGCAAGAACGGGTGAGGCTCCCATACTACACCCAAGCAATTAGCTGAAGTCTGGCTCCAACAGAAACACGTGTAGACAACGACCGTTCAAGAACAGCAGAGCAGTTGGAGTCGACCTGCCGCTGGCACGCCCTCGCTAGCATATCAAACACACAGAAGGCTCCACGAGACCAGGGAAAGAGCTTGAGCATCGTAGGTGTAGTCGTAGTAGTAGTACTCGTACTAGTACTGGTAGTACTAGTGAGTACTAGGAGCCGGAGTAGTAGCAGCAACAGCAGTAGTAGTAGTGGTGGTGGTGGTGGTGGTGGTAGTGGTCGTGGTATTGGTAGTAGTGGTAGTAGTAGTAGGAGGCTCGCGCTTCACTTTGTGCATCGCTGGCTCTGGGAGGGGATGCATGCGACCATCTTCATCGTCTGGAGGAAGGGGGAAGTCACTGTTTACCGTGGCGATGATCGCCGCCATTGCCCATCGTCTACAAATCTACAAACAAACAAATACGAGAAGCGAGAAGCAATAGCTCTGGAACCGTGAAAAATATTCATGCAAGTTGCGTCGCCTTTCAGGGTTCTCCTCGCGGGGGGGGGGGGGCTCGCTCTCTTTTTGCCTTTCATCCTCCCCCAGCCCCACCCCGCTTAACACAATCGGACTCCCCCACCGTACAAGGCCCTCGCGCATGGTGGGTGGGGGACTTCTTCTGGAGGNGGGGGGGGGACTCTCATCTTCTGCATGCTTGAACAACTCCTGGAGCTCCAGGCTTCACAAATTGCGGCCCCGTCACAAGGAGCGAGCCGCGTGAGCTGGGGTGGGTGATGTCTTCCGGCGAAGCCTTGTAGGGCCTACTGTACGGCACCCTCGGGTACGCACGGTTTTGATAGGGTCTGAACAGGCTTCGAGGCATGCACGTAGAGAGATGAAACACAGAAGCTCCGACACTGTACTGCAGTCCAAACCGACTCTAAGTCATCCATGGTGACTCAATGCGCTACAATGTTACAAGCCCAGAGGGTGAAAACCCGTTGTCGGATTATGTCGCATGGTGGCAGCTAGCAGTACGGGATACAGTATCAGTAACCTCAACCCACCATAAAACCTTTGCACATCCAGGTTCTCGGGAACATGGAACTTCAGGTATATGCAGCGAACTCACCTTAACTCTGGAGACGACTACAGTAGCTGTCTTGTTTCAATTGCCGACTCAAGGTAAGGTGCCAGCTCAACCATTGAGTCAGTAAGCCCGGCATTCTTAGCCATGCAAACAGAACTTTCAAGCAGCCAAAGGCCTAATGACATGCAGCCCCGTCGGCCGCCAGCCCATAGAGACCCCTTGCATCTCAAATACGCCCAGGCCCAAAGCCCTTCTGAGCCTGCGCGAAGGAAGGCGAGTCTGCCATGGCCATTCCGAGAGTGCGGACAAGTTCTCGAGGGCTCATCTTCGCTGGGATGCCTCAGCTCCGAGGCTTGGCCCTTCCGTCTCCGTTTTTGGCCGAACCACAGTCACTCCCTGAACAATCAATCAACCCTCCAAGGGAACCTGCAATGCTACAGTACAGTGCAACGCCAGATCCTTAAACACCTCCCGCCCCAAACCCTCCAACACTGATCTCCGGAACCCCAGAACGCTATAGGGCAGGTTCTTGCAGCAGCAAACACTTTAGACAAGCTGGCTGAAAGTCCCAGATGCAAGAGGCGGCCGCCTCCTGAAGCATCATGAGCTGGACCCGTAAGCGCCACGCCTCCAGCTCTTCGTCCTCGAGGGGCTGATTTCGCTCAGATGGGCTTGGAGTAGCGGGTGTAACCATGGGAGTCATTGGAGGCCTGTCCTGTGTGTCCGCCTGCGGCGCAATCTCCTGGTTGTGGGCCTCGCCGACCCCCGCGCGGGGGTCTCGGATCTTGAAGCTTTACGGGCTTTACGTTGGTTAAGTGCATCAGGCTTTGCGGATCCAGCAGACATTAAGACTCAAAGATGCCAAGCGTCCCCACCCGCAAAGCCCTGAAGTGCTTGGAGTGCTGAGGCTAGCTTACAGGGGTGAAGCACGTGGGACCGCGAGCGTGTGCTCGGGGTTTGGGTTCAGGGTTGAGGTTAAGGTGGTATTTGGGGTGCTCCTCCATCACATCTGCCACGTCCGCTTCTGCCTCTGCTTCCACCTCTGCATCCGACGGCTCCTCCGGAGCTGGAAGCCTCACATCTTTCTGCAGCGAGACGTGAAAAGGTTAAGGCAGTTTCGTAGTTCGCAGATGTTGGTGTTCATGCAGTGAATCGGCGCCAAGAAGCCCCACGGGGGCTTCAGCATCGGAAAGGGTGAGCTGAGACGAGGGCCGTTGCAGCCTCAGCTCCTCCTCCCGATCCCGGGTTTCTTCGACGACGTGCTCCAAAGCCGCCGTCCGGACCTGAGCAGGGCGGCACGGGCCAGGCAGGGCTTTTCTGCAAGGTTACACATCGCCTCCTTGGCCGAGCTCTTGCTCGGATGGCCTTCTGGTTGCGGGCCCTTGGGTGCCTTGACGGGGCGGTTCGCGGGTGTTTCGATTTTATGCATTCGCTTGCCCGAGCAACCTGCGCCGCCTGGGATTCAATAGCTACACTCTCCCCTCTGCAAACTCCAACCCTAAACCCGAGCCCATCGCGGCTATGACAATGACCCTCTCTGCAGTCAAAGAGCTATCTCCCCGGCTTCTGTCGCCTCTTCCACGTGACTCGCGAGAGCCGCTTGGTCAGCCGCATCAGGCGCAAGCATGGTCTCCTCCGGTGCAGCTGTGCTTGGCACACACTCACTCTCTCTCTCTCTCTCTCTTCTTCCCCGGGGCATGAGGGGCTCCCTCCCTCGCTCGCTCTCTCTCTCTCTCTGTCTCTCTCTCTCTCTCTCTCTTCTTCCCCGCGGCATGAGGGGCTCCCTCCCTCCCTCCCTCCCTCCCTCCCCCCCTCTCTCTCTCTCTCTCTCTCTCTCTCTCGCTCTCGCTCTCGCTCTCTCTCTCTCTCTCTAGCTCTCATAGTGGCATTTTAGTGTACGCGTATGCATATAGCTGTATAGCATTGGCAATTCGACCCACGCCTGTATCACAAAGTTGATATGCTAGCTGCTAGATTGTGGTTCCATGAGTCAGATTACGGTCTAGTTAAGTGCTACGGCATTCGGAGCCGTCTCCTCCATGTGGGTCACAGGCGATGCCTGCACCAACATGTCGTCAGATGGGCCATCGTCGGCCTCCACATTTTCTGCCACTGTCACCTCGTCTTCATCAGCTCGAAGGCCATCGCCCCCAGGACTTCCATCCCATCCTTCTGCCTCCTCGCCTGGCTCCGCCTCCACCTTTGCGAAGATCTCCGCCGCCTCATCCGGGAAGGCGACGCATCCGGCGGCTGCGTCACCTGACTCTGCAAAGCCATATGGGTCGGCCGTAGCTGTGGTGACCTCCTCTGTGAGAGGGCTCCATGCCTCCAGTTCTGTCCTTAGTTTCTTCTGGTTGTCGGGCTTCCAGCTTGTCTGGTTTAGGCTTTACTGGCTCAATTCACTTCGGCTTTCGAAACACAGATTTCCCCCTGTATTTGCACTTATTCTACAAAAGAAAACTCCCAGTATGATTCGGGGCACGTTTACTAGGAACCTTCAGACCGCTTGCAAACTCCAATAAAACCATCCCAATTACCCTTTTGCGAGAAACTGTGTCGCTTCGGTCCGGGTCCCTGCGTCGAAGCAGTCAGTTTGCGTCTCTGTGGATCTCGTGACCAACATGGGAATAGGCCTCATCCTCATGTCACATGGCGCCATTATCAGGGGCCCAATTTATGGAGACTTTCATGTAGTTCTGGAGCAACATTCCTATAGCAAGGAAAACAAAAGCCCAGACAGCGGAAGTGAGTCGATAGCCAGACTCCGAAAGCCCAGCAGTACGAGGGAAGACTGCGGAACTTTCAGGCAGCCCATGCTCTGAAAAGCTGGTATCATACCATCATCAGGGCTACAGTGAATGAAGTAGCCCTCAAGCTTGAGGATTTTCCTTGCTGCGGACATCCTGCAACATGAGCCCTCTCGAAACCCCAAACTTTAAATGCACACTGTGCATCCCTGGATTACAAGCTCGGAAAGTAAGCTCTCCAAGCGACTCCGCATCTCTCAGATTGACGCGGAAGTAGATATCTTCCTCGTCCAGCAGCTGCACATTGCAGACTTGCGTTTCGCAGTGCGTGCTCAGTGCCCTTGGTCTCAGGCTTTGAGGCTCCCGGTCTGGGCTTCGTACAGTTCCGGGATTGTCTCTACCGACAGGATGAAGATGACACCACCCCCTCCCTCCAACCCAAACAACAGGAGAGAAGCCTCCTTCAACCCGAACTGCTGCGCCTTGTGCAGATGTCATTTCGACACTCAGGCCTCGCCAGGCACAAACCGTCCATACATCCTCATGCCCGCAGATATATCCACCCAATTGAAACAACATCCTCAAATCCTCAACCCCTGAGACCTCAAGCTGTCAAAGGTAGAATCCCCACACCCACATAGCAAAACCCAAGCAGGCCCCAGGCGCGTGCCCGAGGATGGGCTATTAGGTCGTTCCAGCGCCAAAGAGATGAACTCGACCTGCTTTTGTGCAGGAGATCAATAAAATCAGGACAGCAGTTGCCTTGGGCCCTCGGGACGCACCGGGGCCCAGTGCCACGAAAGTGTCAACCCGGACATCCGTAGCAAACTCTGTAGCCCCCTGCACCTGCGAGTCCACCTCGGAGCCCAGTGAGCTTGCAGTCTGGAAAGAGGCGCGGGGACCAAGCCGGGCCATGGCGCTCTGAGCACGACAAAGGAGATCTGCCTTCGGAACCACTGAAGGAAAGCCGACCCGTCGCGATGGTCTTCACCAAAGATCCTGAAACGGCCGTCAACACTCAATCTCTGAAGCTGTGCTTGACGAAGCTGACCGGGGACCCGGAAACCTCAAACCTCAAGGCATGAAACAAGCACGACCCAAACTTCACTTCGGGCTTTCAGGATTTTAGGATGCCTCCGAAAGGCACGCCAGCTTTCGGGGTGTCTCTCGGCGGTCTGTGCAGGCTCTGTCCCTATCCGCCGAGGTACTTTGGGTCTTGAGCCGAAGCAAAAGCGCAAAGCCAGACAAACGCATGGGACGTGAAGGGTTCGATCCAAAGGGTCATGAGACATCGAGCATTGCCACTTTGCCGTTTTTGAGATTAGAGGTTTCGGTTTCGGCGCTCACACTCGGACAAGGGTCCCCCAAACTTGTAACCGTGGCCTCAAGGAGACAACTTGAGCCCAACTGCGTAACCTCATTTGTCGGATGAAGAAATCTAGACCACTGCAGTGGGGCCAGTCAGTGTAGAAGCATCATCCGGTCAAACAGTGAGGTTAACTATTCAAGCCTTGGGGCTGTTTCAGTCCCCAAGAGTATTCTTGGATCTGCAGGGGAGCTAGCTGTGCACAAGCTCAGGTGAAACAGCATAATTGCAGATGTACGCAAGCATCGGTCCAGCCCTGCAGTATGTGGCCGTTCAGACAAGGCCCGTCCTATTCTGGAGCTGCAAAGGGGCAAGTTAGCATTGCCCGGCAGCAAATCTGCAGCCGTCCACTTACCAGACTTTTAGCTCCAGTAGTCATATCGATGTATGCAGACACTAGCAATCTTCGGGCATGGATGTTCATAATTACAGCGTGTTTGCATGTACACGCATAGAGGGTGTGCATAGACAGAAACGAACACAATGCAACAATAACGTACCGTAGTGACTTAATGGCGCATCTGCTGCAAGTCATTCATACAAAACATGTGCCAGTGTTCTTGTCATTACTGCAGTCGGATTCGGGTCATGTACAAGCACCAATAATCAGCATCGCAAGGAGCGGAACATAAACAGGAATGACAACTTCGGACGGCGATGGCTTTCACAGTACCATCGTAAACAGCACCCTCGTGGCATCACCATCAAGAACGACCAACAACAATCAACAAAAGGTGCTCTTAATTCGGAAAGTTTGGAAATGCCAGCACAGCATACGGCACACCTAAAGCCACGCGAGGAACCGCACACAATACAAGTATTGTGGTTAGCACTACTACGAACTGTAGCTTTTTCATCTTAGCAGTACATACCTTTAGTGAATAACTGATCTATCTATGCATCTACCTATCTATCTGCCCAACTCTGCTGCCCCCTCTTCGTGCCCACCGCACTTCATGTTCGAGCACCCACCACATTCGTGACGCAAAGTATGCGTTTGAGGACTCTTCTGCTGTTCAGCAACTCGTAATGCTGCCGCATGTCCGCCTGTACGCATGCCGAAAGGCGGATCCCCTCCCCTGGACCAATCTCTCAGCTTTGGTCGCTGTGCATGTATGTCAGCATGCTTGTCTGCATGTATGTATGTATGTATCTATGCGGGCTTGTCTCCGCGTATGAATATACGTAGGTAGGTGCAGATAGGTAGGTGCTGATGCATGCAGATACAACTACTATATACATAACATACCAACATGCTCAGGCTCGGACTGCCTCCATGCGCTTCAGATCGGCTACTTCTTTTTGGGCGTCTCCTTCGAAGGACAAGCATTTGGGAACATGCGTGGCCACGCGGACGAAAGATGCCGTGGCTGTCATGCTCGCAACCAAAACAGCAACAGAAAGAGCAGCGGCAACAGCGACAGCAGCAACAACAACAAGAACAGAAACATCAGCAGCACCTCTGACAATAGCAAGGAATATGAAGACAAGGCACATTACGACTGACAGGACTCCATACGGCAGGCACCATTAGAACCCTGCACCAGCGTGCCGCCACCCGGGATTCCTTTAGCGTCAACCCCAATAGAAGACTCTATCT
The DNA here is from genome assembly GCA_003297005.1 of Symbiodinium sp. clade A Y106. NCBI lineage: Eukaryota > Dinophyceae > Suessiales > Symbiodiniaceae > Symbiodinium > Symbiodinium sp. clade A. The sequence goes on along the minus strand of BGNK01001164.1, from coordinate 111,636 downwards.
CTATCTGACCATTATCTCAACACAACATGTATACTTCAGGCTTCTGCCTATATTGTTGGAGGTCGACAACGCTCAGCTTGGGAAGGCTCCAACATGAATCATGAATCATGCTGCGCTCAGAGAGCAGGTCCATCTGATTATGGCTCTGTTCATGCCACTGCAATCCATGCAGAGAACAGGTCGCAAGTCCCAAAGTGGACAGGTGTCAAAAGCGAAAATTGTGCGCCTCCGATTTTGCAGGATTGGAACAATCAACCTCAATTACATCTAAGCCGAACATCGTCTGGGTGCTGGTCCGGCAGGGCTCCCTTTGGGAGGAGTCAGTATTTCAGATGAAGCTTTGCCTTCGAAGACACAGAAGCTGCGAGTTGGATCGAAGCAACCTACAAGCTGCTTCTGTACCCCTGAAGCTTACTGTGTTGGCCACCTGGGAGACATGTTCCATGAGGAAGCCGAAGTCGGTGGGCGCTGACTGGTCCATCTTCCCTGGGACCGTTGGAACCCTGATCTTAATCCAGAGCTATGTTGCCCACGGAACACGTTAACGAAAATGATGCCTAGGGCCTAGGACAACCATGTTTTGGCTTTATTTTGAGAACCAATCTTTCTATCCCCTCAGGGTGTTCTGGGGAGCCACGCTATGTAGTCTCGAGCTGCGCCCTGTGCAAGCCCGGATACAAACGTCTCAAGAGTTGCTATCGGAGAGTTCAGGGTGTAGGGTAGTGATGCGACGGCCGCGAGTAATCTTCGGTTCTCCGGCTTTCCTGATGTTTTGAAGCTGATCGGGGCTTTTTGATTTTCAGGCATGGGGTAGGGCCATGACTACACGGTCGGCAGTTACTGTCAGTGCCGATTTGGAGTCTAAGCCGGTAAATACCACAATTGTGATTGTGGGTTGGTGATGTCGGTGTCCAGCTTGGCAATTTCATGATGTGGACTTGGACATCGCAGAGCTGTCCTCGGCCTGCCGAGCTCTGGTTCGCCCTCCGACCACAGATGTGCTGAGAACGATAGCTTTAGAAACAAACAATTATTGACCTTGCAGCGCGCACGTTCTGTTTATGCAAGCCAAAAGCCTGAAACACTAGCAATTAGTGAGTTCTACGCCCAAAGATCCTGAATCCTTGCTCCGGTCCTCCACATACCTCCAAACCCCTCGCACAAAGGCTGACCTTCTGAACCACCAACCCGAAGGCCGCCCGTTTGAGGCCCTGACTTGGCACTGGAATCCCGAACTGTGTTTCCTCAATCTCCTGCAAGGCGCTTGGGATACCGGAGCTGAGCTTTAGGCTAGACGCAGGCCACCCTTGAAAGCTGTGGTTCTGTTCCCGGCACCAAGAGCTCGCGTGAGCAAGGACAGGTGTTAGCAACTACCAACTACTTTGGAGCCTCTGGGCCCCAGCGGGCAATCCTCAGGAAGGACGAATGGTACTTAAGTCACGGTGCAGAAGGAGGTACCGGCCTACATGTAGCATTGCAAGACAATGGACACCTTCAGACGCAACTGCAAACATAAAACAGGTGATAATCAACAAACAACCAAGCAGGCATACGCCCATGTACCCCCCCCCCCCCCCGCACACACAGAAACACACACACACACACATACACATCATTTGTGCATATATATATATATGTATTATATATATACTATATACACACATATCTACATTGACATATAAAAAACACACGCGCAAACATACAACCAGATGTCCGTGAACACAAAAATATTCATACCTCCCTACCTACGTACCTACGCGTACCTAACCACCTAGCTACCAAGCTACCTACCTATGTGCAAGCAGATCAAGTTACGAAGGAGGTCCCGGAAGCCTTGCATCTCACCTCTGATTCTTCTGCCCTCACGGATTCCTTGAGGTTGCCAACGTCCACATCCATGGACCTCGTGTGTAGGGACAGAAAAAAGAAAGGCTCGTGGACCCATGGGCGGTAGGACTGCAGATCTTGGGCTGGACTCGGAAATGCATGTCGTGGCCGCAGCGGGGGGTTTGCGAGGCTTCTCGCCTCTTCTGACAGTTCATGAACTGTCGTTCGGTGGTAAACTGTCCCAAAACCAGATCATGCACTTCCTGATTTCTCCAACGGTCTTGGGGAGATGTAAACCGAAGCAGCTCCGTGAAAGGATTCCCCACAAAGTATCAAAAGTTATGGCGGTTGTCGCTGCAATCAACCAACTCCCCAAGTTGAAGGTTTCCAAGGCCTGTAGTCACCCTCGGTAACGATCTCCGCGACATCGCCGCTCATCTTCACGACGCGCGCCTGCACAAATGTACACTAGCAGTGGCCTAGTTGTCGTGGAAGTGAGTGCAATACTGGTAACCGTGCAAGTAGGCAGCACGAGAGTAGGCGGAGCGGCAGGAGGAGCAGGGGGAGAAGGAGGAGCTGGAAGAGCAGGAGGAGCAGGAGCAGGAGGAGGAGGTCGTAGTAGTAGCAGTAGCAGCAGCAGCAGGGGTAGTAGCAGCAGGAGTAGTAGTAGAAGTACTAGTAGTAGTAGTGGTAGTAGTAGTAGTAGTAGCAGCAGTAGTAGTAGTAGTAGTTTGGCTCCCGCATGGCTTGTCTCGAGGACCGCAGTAGTAGTGGTCGTCGTAGTAGTAGTAGTAGTAGAGGTGGTAGTAGTAGTAGTAGTAGTAGTAGTAGCAGCAGCAGCAGCAGGAGTGGTAGTAGCCATGCGCGCCCCCAGGCGCCTGTTGTTAACCTCTGTTTTTCTGCGGGTTTTGGGCGTTTTGCTAGCGTGCCGGGGG